>LOJH01033880.1:0-16169 GCA_001685095.1 Ellobius talpinus | reverse complement strand
AATTTGTGTGTTGTTATCTCTGGATATAAGCTATCCGTGCGGGAGCCGGGCGGGACCAAAAACAGGCCTGCTCTCCCTTATCACTACAAATGTCTACAATAACTGTGACCTTGACTGACTTCTGGGGTGACTATAAGCTGTTCTATCAGCAATGAAAGGAGTCCCATAAGATATTAAGTTGCTTCAGCAATTATGAAATGAATACTGACTCCTCCTCAGTGTTCCTCAGTGTTAGAGGTAATAACAGGCATGAGGTTGTAGGGGATGGGCAGACATGGAGAAGAATAACTATTTCCTATGAAAGTCTGCATCATTTACCTTCTTTTCTAGACATTTGGCATTTGGTACAGCTTCATATACAAAAACATACCTTAGATGATATTGGATTACAGCGGTGTCAAGGTAGTCAGCTTGACTGGTTCTGGGCACAAAGCCAGTTGTTACTCTGCTTTTCTCTGCCCTTAGAACTTTACACACACACACACACACACACACACACACACACTTTGATTTAATGTTTTATTTACTTAATAATAAGGTCAAATAATCAATACCCTTACTGCCTTCCAGCTGTCTCCTGAGTCTAATTTCCAGGGCAACATTAAAAATCCAACTCCACCTCTTTGGCGTCCCTACCAGGCCCCTGTCACAGGGCAGATCTTACTATGTTCAGAGTCCTTCAAAACTTTGAATTCCACCCTTTACAAAGTATTTAGAAATCAAAACCAGATCTGCTCCATAGAAATATTTAGAACAATATTTCTCCATTTTACCTTTATTTAGATGAGATTCATATAAAAATCTTCTTAGGAGGCTTTGTATAGTTCATGAGAAAGGATGACAATAAACAATTAACTTTAGAATAAATTTCACATATATAATTTCAAAACCTGCTTAGAGTCAATCCTAGAAATGGGACTCAAAGATATGGTAGCAAGGTGTGTAATACATAAACAAGAAGATGCATTGTATAAGAGTTTGCGGCAGAATTTAGGCTACCTTACAAGTAATAGAAAGACGTCAGAATAGCATAAAGTGAAAGCCCTGAAGAAGACAAGTTTCAAATAAGAATGCATGAGTGCTACCTTCCTTTTTTTGTCTATTGGTACCCAAAAGCCTCCATTTCTCACAAACACTCAGGCTACACCAGGTCCTTGCCAACACCTCTAGTAAGATTAAAGGGCGTGTGAAACCACAGTTCCTAGTCAGAAAGCAGGTTCGAGAGAAAGCAACTTGTTCAACCAATGAATTTAGTTTGAAATATGGTTGTGAGAAATAATGTCCTGGTCATTGTTCTATTGCTGTGAAGAGACACCATGACCAGGCAACTCTTACAAAAGCAAGCATTTAATTGTGGGCTTGCTTACAGTTTCAGCGGTTTAGTCTAGCATTATCATTAGCAGGCAGCAGGCATGGAAGGCAGGATGTTGGAAAAGCAGCTGAGCACTCCCTCCTGCTCATCAGGCAGAGAAGCAGAGAGACTGGGCCGAGCATGAGCGTTTTGAGAGCTCAATCCCCACTCCCCTCCCCTGTGACACACATTCTCCAACAAGACCACCCTTCATATTCCTTCTAATCTCAAAGAGTTCTAGTTCCTGGTGACTAAGCATTCAAATGCATGAGTTTATACGGCCCATTGTTGTCCAAACCACCACAAATATGGATATTACAGTTTTGCACAACTGTCCTTCCTAGAATGAAGATATTTGAGAATTTTAACAGTGGTGCTGTCTATATGACTTGTTCTTTATTTGGAATATGAAATTCAAGCCATTATTTTTTGCTCATATTTTCCTGTCTTCCTCCATAAGCATGTATTCATAATCTATGTGAGGAATGTGTAAAGGTGTGAGGCCATAGACCTGAAAGGTGTCTGTTACCATAAGAACATCATAAGAAGTCAGTTGAGTGTGATAGCACACACATTTAATCCTAGAACTCCACAAGCAGAGGCACTTGGATCTCTGTAACTTCGAGGTCAGCCTGGTCTACATAATGAGATGCAGGCCAACCAAGGTTATGTAGTAAGACCCTGTCTCAGAAGAAAACTCTTGAAAGTCTATCAAGGGTTAAAATAGTAGATACAACAAAAATAACTACTGCATATAAAGTCAGATATGAGAGAAAGTCTCATGAGAGCAATGAATGCAATCTAAAGGAAGAGGAATATTAGCCTTTCTTTCTCTGAAGAGAGGAAGCATTCAGGCTTGTTTGAAAGGGAAAGCAATTGATAACTGAGAAAACTGGGAGAGAAAATCACATAGAGGCAAGTTAGATGCAAAGCATTGAGAGCGCACGGTCTTTCTGAAGACATGCAAGCCACTGAGCCTGGCTGGAGCCATTTAGATGTAGTGCGCAAAAAAAAGATGATGGGAGGGCAACAATGGGATGGGGTGTGCAGACAGAGGGGGTTAAAATAATTGCTCCCACCAAGAAGCACAAAAGGACAGGATCTAGCTGTGCCCAGGAAGTTCTTACCAGTCGTCAGCTGGATGATGGAGCAGGGCATTGAGAATTTAGACAGGAGATGATGGCCCCATGTGGAAACAAAATAGTCCAGATGAGAGGGATGTTCACATTCACTTAAACGAGTATCGATTTTAACATGCAAGAGACAAGAAAAGCAACCCCATCTCATAATTGATTTTCCTGGAAAGATATGGAGGGAGAAGATAGGAGCTGCTATGACCTCCCAGCCTCCTCGTATGGGGTGATTACAAAGCATTCCACATCAGACTCTGACAACTGTCAGTCATGTCTTTACCTACACGGCAACATCAAGATGCGGAACAGAGCCATTTCCCTACACATAAATAATTAAGGGAAAATAATAAAGCAATGGCAAAAATCAGGTTGGTAGGCAGGGAGAGAAGTCAATAAAAACATTCATGTTTCTTTCTAGAGCAGTGGTGCTTAACCTTCCTAATGTTGTAACCCTCTATACAATTACTCATGTTGTGGTGACTCCCAACCCTAAAATTTTTTTCATTGCTCTTTTATAGCTATAATTTTGCTACTGTTATGCATAGTAATGTGTTTTAATTTTAAAATTTTTAATTTTTAATAGTAATCTGTATTTTCCAATGGTCTTTGGTGACCTCTGTGTAAGGGTTGTCCAGCTCCCAAAGGTGTCATAACTCACGGGTTGAGAACTGCTGATCTAGAGCAAGTGAGTGGTTGAGGCACGCACAGAGATAGGTTAGAGGAACTCTACAGACAGGACTCAGATGGAGGTGAGGGAGGCAAAGGACAGTGGGGTGGGGGGACGCAGGGTTATCGTATCACTCTGAGCAATACTGTCGGAATCTCCAAAGGCAGAAGAGAGCGGGAACTGGACAACTGGACACATTGTTTGGAAGTTCCTAAGGGTCTGGTCTGGAACTAGAACTAAAATTAAAGCCAACGATAATCTGTCAAGTAGAAGGGTGCACTAATGAGCTGAAAGGAGAGCATTTAAAGTAATAAAAAAATGGGATTTTTAAGAAAAAAATGTTCTCAAATAACAAGAAGCACAGAAGTAGAATCATGAAGTAGCAAGTAACTTAGAAAGCTGTATCCCTTTCTTCTTCTGTAGGGATGGATTGGCTTTTAATTGTCTGGAAAGAACAGGTTTAGAAAAAGAAATTAGTGTTACTATGGAAACAGGCTTTCAACATCAAACAGGCAGTTTGACCACAAAAAGGTAATTACTTTAGTTTTCCCCTTAATTGCGTGATTTCTTGCTTTTCAATAAGTGTGTATCCTGTTGATCAGAAATGTCCAGTCAACAAAAGCTGTGGTGAGCCAAGCATGAACACAGGTCTCCAAGTAACTTCCCAAACTGGTGACCACTGGGTACCCAGATCCAGACGTTCTGGGACTTGACTACTTTGCATACTATCAGAGGGTGAAATTCTCCCAATTCAAAGAACCATCCCCTTTTCTCCTATGAACAGATCCCCTTAGTCAGGCACATAAGAATCTCATATTGTCTGTCAGTCTCTTTGAGGGTACAGTTCGAGTACCAACGCTGTTAAAAGAGTAAATATATAGGATTTAAAGAAATATCAAAAGGTTAAAACTTTATGGCAGTTCTGACAGTATCAGTCTCTCCTTTAGATCATAATTCTGCCCTAGTCAACTTGGGACACACTCTCGTTTAAATAAGTTCACTAACCTTATCCAGAAAACTCTGTATAGCTGCTTCCTGGCTCTCCATATGAGCGATACATCTGTGTCTCCCGATGGAAGCAATTATCTGTGTTTCCTTTTCCAGAAGTTCGCACAGGGCAGCTTTCCTTTCAGCTTGGGTTAAATATTGGTCAATTTGTGCAGCTTCCTCTTGCCGCCAAACTAGAGGAATGGCATAATGAAATAGGAAATAACATAATGAAAGGTTCTTGAGTTGTCAAAATCAACTCAACTTTTTTAGAAATATATTTTTTATTTTTAATTATATTAATTTAACTAATTATATTATTTTATAATTTTTAATAATGGCTGTGTGGGGGTGTGCATGTGAGTAGGATGATCTTGGAAGCCAGAGGTGTTGGACCGCTCTGGAGCTGGAGCTACAGGTGATTATGAGCCACTTTGTGTGATTGCTGGAAATCAAACTCAGGCCCCAGCTCTCCAACACTCAAGATAAAATCATTTTGTAACACTCTTAACTCAGTGTTCTTAACAATTTTGGGTCATCCACAACTGATCCTCATTCATTTACTTTTTCAGTTTCTACAAGTCTGGAGACTTTCTTTGATTTCCTCTGTCCTTGTCCCTTTTCTCCTTTACTTCTTACTCCATCTTAGGGTCTGCTTCCCTGAGGACCCAAAATGTGGTTTAGACACAACAGTTTACCTTACTTATCACATCTATTCTATCGCTTGCTGTTTCTGACAGAACCCTAAGTCACATCATATTAATTATAGATTAACTGCATTATGTTATAATAATCCTTAAAGTGTTTTAAAACCCTGGTCAGTAAGATGATACTACATAAATTTATTCCAAGATCATATAATAAAACTCCAAAGAGAAATAATTTGGTAAACCCATTCTATCTAAATATAGATCTATATCATCACATATGAATTTCTATATCATTTGTCAAACTTAAATCAAAGTTTCTAGACTCAGATATTGCTTTTAATAAAGGTTCTATTCAAATTCTTATGCAAACTAAGTTTGGTGAAAAAAATTCTTTTTCAGTTCACACTTCAAAACTGTCAAGCTTATCGTGACAGGAGCATCAGATAGGACATGGCCTTAGAAATTAAATTGCTCGATCCTACATTCGATCACACATTCTCCTCTCAGTGTCTTGGACAGGAATAATTTGCCTGCCACAGAACCAATTTCTTGAACTACATGCCATCCCTTTGGGCAGCTGAAGGTAGTGCCTCGTGTCTCTCTTACATTTTCCCTTCTCAAGACATAAACACTTCCATTTTTAAATTGTACATTATGTGACATAATTTCCTCTCACATCCAGGTCGACTTTGTCTGTCTCCTAACACACCGCTCAAAATATGCTGTCAAATTCTGTCAAAATAGAGGCTTAGGCACAACCTGCCACACACTCTCCTGACCGAAATGATAAAAATATAAAGGACGGAGAAGGAGAAAGATGGAAAGCAGCACCAGAAGTAAGAAAAGCATGTGATATGCTAGCAGCATGCAGATTTCTCAGGAAGTGCAATGAAGATTTGGGAAAATAAATTAAAAATGATCCTCTCCAAAATATGCGAACACTGTTTCTAAACTACTGCAGTATCATCTCAGAAAGTGGGTCTCATAGGCAAAGGTGGTAAATCTCAATTTGCTTGACTGGGAATTAGAGAAGGATGAACTTTGAAGCCAGCTGATAGTTACCATGCCTTGACAAAGTCTCTGAAATATCTAAAGAGACTGTCCAACATTTTAAGTCACCGCTGAAAACAGTGGCAACTATGTTGGCTTGTACAGAAAAGGAATTTTTGAAACAAAGTATAAAGAAAGGGCAATAAAGCAATAGATTATGTTTAAAATATGAGATGATTATATTTACATATTAATGTGCAATTATATTACATATTGATAATTTACATACTAATCTGTTGCAGCTTAAATAGAATAACTCTGAAGATTTCCTTTCTTTTCTTTCTTTCTTTCTTTCTTCTTTCTTTTTTGGAAACAGGGTTTCTTTGTGTAGCTCTGACTGTCCTGAAACTCACTCTGTAGACTGGGCTGGCTTCAAATTCACAGAGATCCACCTGCCTCTGCCTCCCTGAGTGCTGAGATTAAAGGCATGTGCCACCACTGCTCAGCAACTTTGAAGATTTCTAATAGTTATCTTTATTTATGAGCATGTGTGTGTTGTGTGTGTTTGCACGTGTCCACAACGGCCAGAAGAGGGCGACAGATCCCCTAGAGCTGGAGTTACAGATAGGTCAACTGACAGTGATGAGAGTTAAACGCGAGTCCTCTGGGAAAGCAGCAAGCACCCTTCACCACTGAGCCATCTTTCAAACACCCGAAATAGAGGAATTTTGTATGATCATAATATCACGATATTCTCAAGAGGCATGTGAAACAAATTGACACCAAAATGGACATGGAAAGTTGGCCGAGATAAGCAAAATGAAAGCAGAATCCGTGTCATTCCTGTAAGAAACAGGATGGGAGAACTCAAACCCAGAACCTGACATGAGCGATCATTTCATGACCTGACTTCTTCTGTGAATGTTTATGCCAGAAATCACGTGGCCATGCCCCATCCATCCACACAAAAACACAGCTGTAGTGAGTGTATGTTACGCCGCAGAAAGCAGGACAGAGTATAAATGGTTCGTAAGCATTCCACACAGAGAAGCCTGCTGAACCTCCCACAAGCCAATGCAACAAGTGCTGTCATCTCGTGTCTTAGTGAAAAGGGACCTGCCCAAGGACACACAGCTCAGGACTGGTGGTGTCATGACCCAAGCTCAGGCAGTCCCGCTGTGTGGGGGGAATACACTCTTCCTTTAAAGCCAGAACCACGAAAGTGTTTCTTTTGAACATGAAAGTTACCAGTTGGCTCACTAGCAAAGCTTCACTTAATCCAGTGGTCATCTAAGGCTTCCCTCTACGTGGAAATAGCGTGTAATAACAGTGTCGGGAGGATGTTTCTAAGGAACCTATTCTGCTCACACAATCAAACCTATCTTTACTCGGGACTATAAGAAGCCCTTTCTCTTGAATGGCGGTTATACCTACCAATGTCCTACCACATCTTCACTCATTCAGAACACTCACCAATGTGCTGGTGGTTAATGTAAAAAGAGCTCTGTAAGATGCTAGGGCTCATAAAGTGAGACGGCCTTGCCTTCTTCAAGGAATTAACACTTTTCCTAGACTCTCACCCATTAGACGGCGGCAAAAACAGAGTTTCTGCTTTTCTTTCCATTTGTCAGCATGCCATGCACAGCGTTTTCTACCACTGGGTTTGAAGACTTTGTTTGAATTGATGCGTCCTGACATGAGAGTCCATGTCCTGTTCTACAGACATGATTTGAGCAGATGTACTTCCTCCCCTACTGTTGGTTACAGGTATGGCTATCTTCTTACAGGCCTGAAGGAATATTTCAAAATGTGCTTCACTTATATGAACTTTTATAGTTAGAAAGTGTTTGCTTTCTATTAAAACTTCAGATTTACTTTAATTGTCACTAGGAATTATAAAATAAACATCTAGAGCCATAGCCACTACTTTTTATACTACTGTGCTTTTCAATTTTATCAGGATATTTCTTTGTCCTCTCATAGTTCCAATTGAAACCACCCAGATCGGGTCCAGGATTGCCAGTTCTGTTGTTTGCTAGAACCTGCTCTGTCCTTTACAGCGATGCATTATTCAAATACTGCCCAGCTTGATCTATCCAGCAAGAGCATTTTGAAATGCAAAACCTAAATTATCTTCATCAAAGATTGTGAAATTTGAGAGCTAAATTATATTATGGAAATCCAGGAAATCTGTGATGGATGAATTTGTTATTTAAAAGTAGCTTTACCAATCAGAATAAGAAATATGACAAACACCATATACCAAAAGGCAGAGTATGAATAAAGGGGAATTGTTTGCTTCTAGAAATAATAACTGAGAATATTTATCTCACAGGATTACAAAGTTGCTCCCAAGAAGCAAACAAAAGCTTACCGACATTAGTGAGCGTAGTTTATTTATCATCTTTACCTCAGAAACATCCAGAGCCTGAAGTAAGTTTAGACTGTGAGGCTATTATCCAACCTGGTCTGGACACTTCAAAGAGGATGGATTATTCTCCTAGATCAATACTTACGACTTGCTGAAGTCTAGAAACGTGCATGTAGACTGAAGTTTCACAGTTTTTTAGCTTATTACTATGACATTTAAAGCATAACTATAGAGCTAACTAAAAACAAAACCCAGTGAGTCATAATTTTAATTTTAAAAAACCTCTCCATTAGATAAAGATAAATAATGTCCCAGCCACCAAAGAGGAGTAGAAGTCGCAGGGCAGAGACATCTGAACTACTCCCAGGAGGTACGGTGTGTGGAAACCAGGAGGGAGGCTTCCCCTTTTGGTGACTTGTTCCCTGGGGATAATAGCGAGAACAATCAGGAGCACTGAGGGTTTCCTAGGGCTTCCACCACAGAGGCCACACAACACTTGATGCGTTAAGCAACAAAATCTCATTTCCTGACCGTTCTGGAGGCCATAATCCAAGATTAAGACACTTTCTGGGTCATTTGCTCCCAGCGCCTCTCTTCTGGGGACATTTCCTCCTAGCGCTCTGCCCAATACTCCACCTACTCACCAATCAAATATTTCTAGAGGACATCGGTCCTTACTGTATTAACACATGCTCATAAACCTATTTATTTTTCTTTATTGCCTCTTTAAAAGAAACACACACATCACCAAATACAACCACATTTGAGGTACAAAGAATTCAGATGTCAATATAAGAATTTTAAGGGAACACAATTTCAGCCAATAAAGAAGCCAGTAGCTAAAAATAAGTTTGAGGCAAAATATGTCAAAGAAATTGGCTAATTGGAAATAGTAAAGTTAATCTAGCCCTTAAACTTATATTCTTAGACAAATTAGGGCTGCTATCTATATTCCATATTCACTCTGAAACATGTTATTTGAACTTGTTATCTCTACGCACGAAATCTCAGCAGCAACCACAGTTTGTCTTCCATGGCAGACCATGGGCATCCGTATTGTAAAACTGACATCATAAACTGGAAGCTGAATGTACCTGAAAAGGGTCAACATACACCTATCAAAATGAGAAGCTAGAAGGACAAAGGGGTAAAAGTTGTAGATAAAGGTAGTCAAATGTAAACACCTAAGAGTAAACAGATAAACATATAAATTAAATGGACCTTTTTAAAACACAGGCAAATACAGAGAAAACAGTAAAAAAAAAGTCTCAATAACCACATTAAACGTAAATTATTATCTGAACATTTCAGTGAAAAGGCACAGGTCATCTGATCTGATTTTAAGGATGATATAAAATTATATAATCTGAATATGAAGACACAAAGATCAATAAGTCATAGAATAACAAAAGATATATCACACAAAGCAGTGATCTAAAGAAAGCTGGGGCTGGGCATAGAGATGCACACTTGAAATCTCGACAGAGGCAGGAGGATTGGAAGTTCTAGGCTAGCTTAGGTTACAGACTGAAACTTTATCTGAATAGAAGAAAGCAGGAAGAAAGACAGAGTGACAGATGAGGAGAGAGGAGAGGAGGAAGGAATACAGAGAGCGAGGGAAGAAGGAAGGGAAGAAAGGGGGAAGGAAAAAGAATATACTGATGTCGGTCCAAGTTTATCATAGTAAAGAAAACTACAAGAAATAAGGAAATTCATGATGATAAAGGTTTCATTCCATCATTAGTATATGTATTAACATATAATTCTAAGTATTTCTCCATATAACAAGAGAGGTTCCAATTGTGTTAAGCAGTAACTAATTGAACTGTAAAGGAAAATTGAAGAAAACGTAATACCTCTCTCTGTAACACTTGATAACACATAAGTGGGAAATTAGCAAATAGATTTGCATAATACTCTCAACCAAGTTGATATAACCGATATTTACCAACCATCCCTTCCAACTACATCAGAACACAAATTTTTCTCAGGTGCAACAAAACATTTTCTAAAACGACTTACATTTTGTTACTAAAACAAGCCAGGAGAAATTTAGAAGGACTGAAGTTATGTAGAAGTATATTCCATAACAAAATTAGAAATCAGTAGCAAAGATCTAAAAAAATATTTAAAAAAAAACATACTTCTAAATAATCTGTCAGTAGAGAACAAATGATAAAGGTGTGGTGTTGTTTGGAGCGTCACCCCAGCCCCTGGCCTGAGAGTTGCATTGGTCTGGATCCAAATCTCAGCATGCCAGGTCTGGACCCCACCCTGGGGGAGGGTCAGGACCACTCCCACAGGGTATTTAAGTGGGCGCCCAGAGGAGGAATACATGGTCCCGGGTTTTGCAAGTGCTCCTTGGTTCTTTTGTCTCTCCTGCTATGCTCTCGGCCACCCGAGAGTGCTGTATTTATTAAAACATGGGCATTTTAATTCAGTTTGATTTGGTCTGATTGGATTTCTGTGCGCTGGCAGAGAGGATTTTTCTTAACAAAAGGCAATCAGAAAGTATTTTGAAAAGAGAAAATCAAACTCAACATGTCATAAAGTTGGGAAGCAGCAAGGCAACAGTAGTTGAATCCAGATCACAGAACAATGATCTTTGCTTTCACCATATGATGAGAAAAAGAGCAGCAAAGAACCAAAAGTTCAAAAGAAGAGTAGAGGAAATGCTAGTAAAAGAAACAACATACAATAATAAAAACAAAATAAATATAACATAGAGAAATCAATAAATGAGTAATAAAGTTGTAAACCCACAGCCCAACTGATCAGGCAAAATGATTAAAGACAGAGTTACAAGTATTAGGAGTTTGAAGGACTATTATTACAAGTCCTACAGATAGAAAAAGGATAATACAGAACACTGTTAATATCTTTATATTAACATAGTCATAATTATCAATGAAATAAACAAGTTACTTAAATGGTGCAAACTAACAAAGCTCAGTACAAGAAAATATAAGAAGATATATCTATCAAAGACATCACATTTAAAATCTCCAGCTTTCCTACAAAGAAAATTCAAGACCTTGGTGACCTTATTAGTAAATTAGAAGCATTTTAAAAACAAAATACTAATTCTATATAAAGTTGAAAAGGGGGAAGAAAAAAGAAACAGCATTATCCACACATCAAAACTAAACAGTAACATCACAAGAAAAAAAGACATAAAATCTACAGACTAACATTCCTTTGGAATCTACACAAAAGTCTTAATCAAATTTTGACAGTATAAAAAAGGTAATACAGTAGTTCTTGACCTGTGGGTTGTGACCCCTTTAAGGGGTTGCATGATCCTTTCTCAGGGGTCACATATCAGATATACTGCATATCATATATTTACATTACAATTCACAACAGTAGCAAAATTACAACAAAAATAATGTTATGGTTTGGTGTCACCACAGCATGAGGAACTGTATTAAAGGTTTATAGCATTAGGAAGGTTGAGAACCACCGAGATAATACATCATAAATAAATGGAGTTTATCACAAGACTGCAAGGCAGGTTTAACAAATGAAAAAAATCAATTGATGTAAATCTCTGTGGCATGAACTACAAAGAAGGCTGTAAAATTCTTTGAATACTGAAAAAGCAGGAGACAAAATACAGCATTCATCCGTCCCCAACTCTGAAGAAAAGCTTCTCCGATGTTTATGGAAAATGAGGAATTGTCTTTAGTCAAACAAAGGACATCACTAAACACCTAAGCTATGGTAAAATAAAAACCCCTGTGAAAAGCTGGGTGTACTCTCCCTAGCATCACATTGGTCCATTCGATTTGGAAAAGACGAGGCCATCACTAAATTCAAACTCCTAGCAGACTCTTGTAAAAATTTACAAACGTGTACTAAATATTACTTTAAAAAGCAAATGATTTA
Source organism: Ellobius talpinus (assembly GCA_001685095.1). Classification (NCBI taxonomy): domain Eukaryota; kingdom Metazoa; phylum Chordata; class Mammalia; order Rodentia; family Cricetidae; genus Ellobius; species Ellobius talpinus. The sequence goes on along the minus strand of LOJH01033880.1, from coordinate 4,132 downwards.
AAATAGTCAAACCTACTTTGAAAAAACAGAACCTGAGCCAAACAAAATACTCAGCCCATCTCTTCAAGAATCATGAAACTGCAGTACTCGAGAGTGTATGATATTGGTACAATATCACAAATACATCAATAGAACAGGATAAAGCTCTAGATATTTCTAGACAGACCCACAAATAGACAGTTAAGGTGGAAAAGTAATTTAATGGAGAAAAAGTTATTCAGTAAAAAAAATAAAATAGCTGAAAGCAAATTATGGTAAAACAAACTGATTTCCACAGGTAAACCAATTTTATACAATTAAAAAGTAAAATGTCCATTTCTCATTCTTATTCCTATCAGAAGTCCTAACTAGTTCAGCCAGGAAAACTTTAAAAGTCATACTTCCTAGGGGGGAAAACTGCCTTTATTTCACAGTTAACACAGTTCCTAATTGTCCATATAAAAAATTAGAAAGAATCCAAAATTAATTAATAAGTGAGCTTAGCAAAGACTGAGGATATAAGATTAATGCATATAGGTCAATTGTGGAATTTTATTTAAAAATTGTTTTTCCAGTGCTGGGAATTTAACCCAGGCAAACACTCTACCACTAACTGCATCTTACTCCTGGAATTTGTTTAGATAATACCAAAATCATGAGGTACAGAGGAAAAATTAATAAAATGAGAAGGATTTATATGTTGAAAGACAAAACACTGATAAAATAAAGATTGAAACAAATGGAAAGATATGCAGTGTCCATAGACTCAGTACTGTTAAGATGTCGGTTACCCCAGTTTTTCTGGAGATTAAACACAATTCCACTCAAACTCCCAACAAAGGTTTTTGCTGTTGCTGTTTTCAAGACAGGGTTTTCCCTTGCCTCTCCTTGAACACACTCTATCAACTGTGCTGGCCTTGAACTCCTGCCTCTGCCTCCTGAGTGCTGGGATACAAAGATTTTTGTATATGTGTTTTGCCTGCTTGTACATCTGCAGCACTTGTGTGCCTGGGGCCTTAGGAGGGCAGAGGAGGTCGCAGTACTTAAGGTTATAAGCCTGTGAACTGCCATGTGAGTACTGGGAATTAAACCCAGGTCCTCTGCAAGAACAGCCAATGCCTTTAACCTCTGAGCCATCTCTCCATTTTCAGTAAAGGTTTTTTGAATGGAATAACACTGATTGTAAAACCTGAGCGTAAAGACAGGAGACAGAGTAGAGGAGCAATGGGAAGACTTGCATCACTCAGTTTCAAGACCAACTAAAAACACACAGAATCAACATATTGCTAGTGGGAGAGAAGTCAGCCAAGAAACTGATCTATACAGGCACAGTCACGTGACTGATTATTGCTGTTGTCTGAATATGTGTGTGCTGCAAAGTTCACGTGTGACCTGTTATCCTCAAGACAGTGATCTTAGCTCGGGCTTCAAGGAAATGACTGGGTCTTGGTAGTGAAACTCTCACTAAGAAGATTAACCCCTTACAAAACAGGCCCAAGCGAGCACTGCAGTACCTTGTTTGGGAGCCTTTAAAGAATAAGGAACTGATGAAGATGTGAGGATAATTGAGTGGAGATGAGGCTGGAGACAGAATAACTGGATGCTCAAAACAAAAGTATTTAAAAATTAACTTCAACTTACATTTCATACCTCATATAATTTCTTTCAAGTTGAATTATATATCTAAATGCAAAATACAGAACTAGAAAATTTCAGAAGAAAATATAGGAGAAAATCTACATGAGCCTACATTTGAAGAACTTTTAGATATAACAGTAAGTATATAATCTATATAAAAACAAATTGATAAGTTGAATTGTATCAAAGGTACAAAGTTCAATCGTATCAAAGACATTCACTCTAGCAAAGACACTTGGCTCAGGAAAGTCCCTCTCCTTCCAGCCTGACAGGTGGCTCATGCCTCCTCTCCAGGGTGCTTGAGCTGAACCTCCCGTCCTCCAACTCTGCTGGCCCCGACAGAGACGTCTAAACTACAGGTGCAGCACACACTCTTGCTAGCTGCTTCACAACTCTCTTTCTGCTTTATCTCGTTGATCTTACTGAGCAGCCCATGGGCCAACACAAGTTCTCGATTTATTTCTTCTATAAAGCCCTTATGACGGGGACAGAATGTCTTACACTGACTCTGATATCCTGATATCTAATCTCGTAGACTCTCAGTAAAAAATAACTCAGAGTGATAGTGCTGCCAGCCTCCAGTGAGAGCAAACGGACAACAGAAGTGCCTGACATGAGACAGGGAGGTGAAGTAATTAAAGTTTACACTTTCTGCAGCAGGGACAGACTTGCTTTACCTCTGAGTGGCTGTCCCTTAGCCCACTAAAGCTGAAAATGCCTACCCTGTGAACTAGAACCTGCATTCTTAAGTCTGACACCCTAAAGAAACGCACACTTCTGTTTTTCAACGAAGGGAGCTACTTAGATTTTGAAAAACAGAATCTAGGTACAAATCCACAATAAAATGGATGAGATAATTGTGATCCTTTTCTGTAATGGGATAGTCTACAGAAATGAGATTGAAAAGCTGAACTACATATGATAACATAGTCAGAATTCACAGTGTGAAACTGAAGTTTAAAAGACAGGCATAAGAAATTCATTATGAATAATTCTGCTTACATAAAAACTGGAAACAAGGAATACAAGCCCAATTACTCCTTAGAATACAGGTGCTCAAACCAACATTCTCCAGCTAAGGGCATTCCTGGAAATGCTGGTAAGTGGAAGCCCTGCCATTCTGCTATGAAAAGAAAGACACGGCATCAGGTATCAACGGGACACAATCTTGCGTGATGTACCTTAGATGGTAATGTTTATCTTCTTAAATAAGTATCATTCTGTCTTATTACTAAGGAAAGATGTCTTAAAAAACAGTTTTGGATTATGAATTGTAGTTCAAGCCATACAATTGTCACTCTGAGCCACAAGAGGGCAGCAATTACAAGGCACAGTTGGGAAGATAGAATGAAAAACTTGTTTTAAATAGAGGAGTGGCAAAACACACTGATCTTGTAAACAGAGCATCACCTCCAAAAATAAAGAATTTTAAAATGATTCTGATTTTTAACCAATAATTTTAAATGTAAAAAGTGAAATGAATTTTCCATGTCAGAAGCTTCTATTTATTTTTCTTCCGCCATAATAATTTACAAGTTGCCCAAAGCATCACACAATCAGATGAGCTATCATTTTAACTTATGTGGCTGAAGCATCAGTGCCACACTACACTAAAACTCCATAGTTCTCACAGCCATATACTCGTTGTTATTTAAAACACTTGCAATTTTATTTAACACTTGCAAAATAATTTAATTAACATTTAATTAATTAAATGTATCACATTTGCTGGGTATAGTAGAGCACATATTTAATCCCAGCAGGGACACAGATGGATCTCAGAGGCCAGTCTACTCTACATATTGAGTTGCAGGGCACCCAGGGATAAATGCATTTCCTAACCTAGATTCTTAAGACAACCCCACAACAACAGTGTCTTTTATCCTCACCAAGCCTATCCTTCCTGTAAAGCTCTTCCAGGACTTACATTCTAGAGCATTGTAAAGCAGCTCAAAGTCTTCATTCGTCTTAGGGTTGTGCCTGCGGTAGTAGTCCATTCGCAGCCATTCTTCCTTCTCTCTGATCTTGTTGAGCTGTTGCTCTTCTTCCCACTGCAACCTCTTTTTCTTTTGTTGTCTTAAGCTGTCCACATAGCGCTTAGCATGCCATTGCCGGTAGCGTGTCTGTATCACTATCACCTGTGTTTAAATCAAAAGGAAATAAAGTGTCACTGACTGGTTAACCAGACATTGAAAAAGGCAACACCCATTGTTTCCGTTCAAATTCTACAACAAAACAATCCTGGCAGTCTGGTTTTAATTCTCTCTGAGACATTATTAGGCATAACAATGTAAAATCTATTAATAATGTGCCATTATTTATATACATACCACTTTGGGGTATGTACCCAAAGGATGCTCAGTCGTGCCACAAGGACATGTGCTCAACTATGTCCATAGCAGCACAATTTGTCATAGCCAGAACCTGGAAACAAGCTAAATGCTCCTCAACCAAACAATGGATAAAGAAGATGAGGTACATTTACACAATGGAGTACTACACAGCAGAAAAAAAT
>LOJH01033879.1:1443-17612 GCA_001685095.1 Ellobius talpinus | reverse complement strand
GGAGGAGGGGAGGAGGTGGAAATTTTTAATAAAAAAGAAAAAAAAGTAAGAGAACAGGAAAAACCCAGAGGCAAAAGATAGATGAAATAATATAAGTTAAGAAAAGCTTGCAAGAAACAAGCCAAGCCAATGCTGAGCAATTTTTAATTAATTAATTAATTTTTTTTAAAAACAATCTTTTACATACCAATTCCAGGTCCTACTCCCTCCCCTCCTCCTGCTCCCTCTACCTTCCCCTTCTACCCCTTTCCCATCCACTCCTCAGAGAGGGTAAGGCTTCCCATGGGGAGTCAACAAACTCTAGCACATTGCTTTGAGACAGGACCAAGGCCCTCCCCACTATATCTAGGCAAGGTATCCCTCCAAAAAGAATGGCTCCCAAAAGTCAGTTCAAGCAGTAGGGATATATCCTGGTCCCACTGCCAGTAGGCCAAGCATTTCTAACTAAGAATAAGCCTCCCCCTCCCTGTGATTTATTTGGCAGCTGGTACCCTCCCATACACACACACACACACAAAAGAGGAAGAAAACATTGTACTACTATACTGTGTCAGTATATGTTGGATGTATGTGATCTGTCTTCTTATTTTGATTTTACAGGGGATTACAGTTAAGAGATTTCATGAATATTGGAAGAGACTTTGAACTTTACATTTTTAAATAAGTTTGAGACTGTCGTTAACTATGGGGACTTTTGAGGTTGTACTGAATGCATTTTTGCATTATGATTTAGCTACAAGCCTTTGGGGACCAAGGCATAGAACATTGTGGTTTGAAAGAAAATGGCCCCCAAGGGGAGTAGCACTATTAGGAGGTGTGGCCTTGCTGGAGTAGGTTTAGTCTTGTTGGAGGAAGTTTGTCACTGAAACAGTGAGCCACCCCATTGAATGTTTTCCTTTATAAGAATTGCCATGGTCTCTTCACAGCAATAGAAACATTAAGACAGTAATCAAGGAAGTTGTCTCTGATAAGGTAAAACTAGCACAGAAACTAGAATAAGATTTTAAAAATGGAAATTCTTAAATAGCATGGGCAAAGTCCTGTTAGGTGTAGACAAAGGTCCTGGGGCCAGGCATATGCTCAGCTTGGTGGTGGTATTGCCAAGCAGTGTGCTCGCAGTATCAATGAGGAAAATAAAAGCAGGAGACTGGATCAAATTTCCCTTCATCTGGTCATGTGCAGTCTTGTAAAGATTGTAAAACAAAGTTAAATTTATTTTGAGTCAGAAGCCCTGCAAAGCTTTTAGTATAGGAATGACATGAACAAAATGGTATTATTTTAAGTGCATCATTGTGGCCACCTTGTGACAAGTAAACCATAGCTTGAGAGAAGAGCAGGTAAGAGGCAATGGCTATGAGACAGGTGAATAACCATGTTTACCTGAACTAAACAGTGGGGGTGGAAGTGGTGAGAAGGGCCTATACTCTGGAGATTATTCAAAGGCAGAACTGATGGATTGAGAGGGGAGGAAATCAAAAAAGACAAAAAAATCAAAATGTTCAGCCTGAGAAATGAAATAAAACCATTTACTGAGCAGTGAACATAGGATCATTCTGTATAAGAAACTGATGTAACAAAATAAAAGAAATAATTTTCCACAAAAAATAATTTAAGTTCCCTAATACAGTTTAAACTTTTAAAAATGTTGGTTAGGGAACTTAAGAGCAAAGTGGAAATAATGACAAGGTATGGAGCTCAGACTGACAATTAACTGGGGAGATTGGTACTTGAAAAGCCTAAATTCATAGTCCAGTGTAGTAGTAAAGTCTATGATGGAGTCAGCAATCTTAAATTGAAGTTCAAATTCTGCTACTTAATAGCAGTAGACCTTGGACAAGTCACCTTGTTACATCCTACCTCAAAGTCCCCTTACGCAAATCTGTCAATATTATACAAGGGTTTAAGTCACATCATTAGGTTGTTTGTTTGAGATTGCTCCAATTTTTTTTTTCTTAATGTAAAAACTTCCCTCTTAGGACAGTTAAGTTTTGTCTTAGAGAGGCTCATAGGTGGTAAATTTTTTTCCATTTGATTCTAATTTTCTCTATGATTTTTTTCAATGACTCACTCTTATTTAAAAGTACATCATTTACTCTTCATTTCTATAAAGCCTGTAGTCATTCTTGGCATCTATTTCTGCTTTTATACTACTGTGGTCTGATATGCAAGTATATAAGGAATGACTTCAATATTCTCACATTTGCTAAGGTTTGCTTTGTAGCCTATGGTGTGATCAGATTTTTAGCAGCTTCTATGTTCTGCTGAAAAGAATACATATCCCTTCCATTGCATGGAACGTTCTGTGTCTCTGTGAACCACTTTATCTACAGCATAATTTAGATAATAAGGTTTTTGGTCAAGTTTTAGCTCAGAATATCTTTCTAGATATGACAGTGGGGTATTGACATTTCCCACTATTACTGTGTCAGGATCTAGATGGCCTTTTATACATTTTAATGCTTGTATGTACAAAATTAATGACTCTGATATTAGGAACATACATGTTAATAATTATTATATCATCTTTATATACCACTCCCTAGTTATGATGCAATAGCACTCTTTATCTCTTCTCATTAGACTTGAAGTCCACTTTATCTAGTAAAAGGATAGATATTTCTTGTAGAGAAAGGGGAGCGGGCCTGCTTTTCGTCCCGCACGGCTCCAGCACGGCTAGCTTTACACCCGAAATAACACACAAATTGTATTCATTTAAACATTGCCTGGCCCATTAGATCTAGCCTCTTACTGGCTAACTCTCACATCTTGATTAACCCATTTCTATTAGTGTGTATCGCCACTTGATTGTGGCTTACCGGCGTGAGTCTAACCACCGTCTGTCTTGGGTAGGAGAAGCATGGCATCTGCCTAACTCTGCTTTCTTCCTCCCACAATTCTGTTCTGTCTTCCNCCTCTTACTGGCTAACTCTCACATCTTGATTAACCCATTTCTATTAGTGTGTATCGCCACTTGATTGTGGCTTACCGGCGTGAGTCTAACCACCGTCTGTCTTGGGTAGGAGAAGCATGGCATCTGCCTAACTCTGCTTTCTTCCTCCCACAATTCTGTTCTGTCTTCCCCACCTACCTATGTTCTGACCTATCAGGCCAAGCAGTTTCCTTTATTAATTAACCAATGAAAGCAACAGATAGAAGACACTCCTACATCAATTTCTGCTTGCTAGCAGCTTCTACTTGCTTGAAAGTCTGATTTCCATCACTTGACGCCCAGTTTTTGGATGCCTTTACTCAGTAAGTGTGTTTCTTGTAGTCAACAAAGAGTTGGTTCTTGCTCTCAATCAAATGCAGTTCCTAAGTTGTAAATATGTTTTACACATGTAAGGGGTCTTTGAGAATGAGTGTAGGCTATGAACGAGATAGAAGACCACGAGAGGGGAACAAGAGGTGTGGTAGGAGGTGGAGACGCCAAAGAGTCACTTGTGACCTGGAAGTGGAAAGGAAGATAATGGGGGCAGGAGAGCACTAGGAAGAGAAAGAAGATGGGCAAAGAGAAGGGAAAGAAATAAAAACAAGTTTATTTGGAAAGTGTCATCATACAAATTAGTTCTTTGTAAGATAAGATAAAAAGAAGGGCCACAATATAGGTCTCTTCCCGATGTGAGCATTAAATAACAATAGCTTCACAAAGAATTTGGAGAGTTCCTAAAATGTAAGTGTCATGTATACACCATCATAAGAAAAAAAAGGATCTATCCAGGCAGTGGTGACACATGCCTTCAATTCCAGCATTGGGAAGCAGAAACAGACAGATCTCTGTGAGCTTGAGGCCAGCCTGGTCTACAAAAGCCAGTTTCAGGACAGGCTCCAAAGCTACAGAGACACCCAGTCTCGAAAAACAAAAATAATAATAATAATAATAATAATAATAATAATTCAAAATTAAAAGAAGAAAAAAAGAAAAGGGTCCAGTTAGCTAAATGTCAGCAAATTATGTACAATAGCACAGCTATCTTACTGTTGATTTTTTTATTTGTATTTATTCTTTGTTACTTTTATATGCAAATGTAACTTATTTAGATCATATCTACTCACTGGTTTCTCCCCATGAACTGTGGTGTGTTGAATAAAAATGGTCCCCATAGACCCATATGGAGTGGCACTATTAGGAGATGTGACCTTATTGGAGTTGGTGTGGCCTTGTAGGAAGTGGTCACTGCAGGCAGGCTTTGAGGTTTCAGGTGCTCAGCCCATGGCCAGGTGGCTCAGTCTTCCTGCTGGCTGCTGATCCAGATGTAGAACTCTTAGCTCCTTCTCCAGCACCATGTCTACCTACCATAATAATAATGACTAAACTTCTGAACTGTAAGCTGCCATCCTCAATTAAATGTTTTCTTTTATAAGAGTTGTCATGGTCATGGTATCTCTTCACAGTTATAGACACCCTAACTAAGACAGACCAATTCCTACATTCCATTCCCAAATTTATTTCTTCCCCTTTTTACTGTTCCTTTCTTTTCTTCTTTACCTACTGTGTCCATTTGGTAATGCCCATATATGCATGGGTGGGGCACCATCAAATAGAGCAAGGAAAATGTACCATAGGACACACGCTTGAAGAAAATGAACTGACCTTCCTCGAGTGGCCATCAGCTATCAGTAGCTCCTCAGTTAGGAGAAAGGCTTTGTGGGCCCCTTCCCACTCCATGCTGAAGTATTGAGGGCTGGACTGATCCGGTGAAGGCCTGGTGCCAGCACCCACTGCTGCTGTGAGTTCATGCTTTCAGCAACCCCATCGGATCCAAAAGACATTGTGCTGAAGGAGTCCTCTGCAACTTCTGCTCTTACAGTCTTTCTGCCCCCCTTCCTCACTGTTCCTGAGCACTGGGACTCCAGTGGTACAGATGTTCCATTTAGGATTAAGCACTTCACAATCACTTTCAACGGTTGTTAGTCTCTGTTTGCACTGCCATCTACTACGTAGAGAAGCTTGATGAGGGATAAGAGTTGCATTAGCCTAGGGGTGCAAGGAGAGGTATTTAGAGATTTAGAGGGCAATTTGTTACTATGTCCGTTTAGCACAGTGATTCTCAACCTTCTTAATGCTGCAACCCTTCAATACAGTCAGTTCCTTGTGAGCCCTAACCATGAAATTACTTTCATTGCTACTTTATAACTATAATTTTGCTACTGTTATGAATTGTAATGCAAATGTCTGTGTTTTTCCATGGTCTTAGGTGACCCCTGTGAAAGGGCCAAGGGATCATGACCCACAGGTTGAAAATAGCTGCTTTAGCAAAATGAAAGTTGTAGAGGGTCCATGACTCCTTTGAATTGGATTTAACTTAAAGCCTTTCCATTGCTAGATACATATGAGGCACCGACCCCTAGGTTCTTATGAAGATGCTAGTTTCGATGATTAGAACAACAAAAGGATAATCTAGGTGATACAGTCTGTGGCTTTAAACTCACAGCTGCTCCTCATGCGTCATCTAATGTCTTCCCTACTCTTTCTTCCCTGCGCTGCACTGTTTTATTTAGCCCACATTGGCTCTCCTCTCTGATACTTGATCCTGGGGCCGACTGCAGCCCTGGATAAGAAGCTGAATCTTGAACCTTTGCCTGCACCTTATGATGTCAGCACCGTGCTGAATGCCAGCTGAGTTGAGATGTATGATTTCCTTAAGAACATGTGTTGACAGCTGCTTTCCTCATTGGTCTCCCTTCTTGGTTCCAAGAATCCATAAAATCTTATAACCACACAAACCAAAATTATATAGGAGACGTTCCACTGGATTTGGCACAAAGTAGATTCTGTGAGTTGGAACCTAGCTTCCTCTTCTCCAGAACTTTCTAGGTCTACCCCCTGGGCATGGTCTCATCTGTAGTCTGATTGGCCCTCTGTCTCCTGTCCTGTCACAGACCTTGCTGGACCAGGCAGCACTTCTTCTACTGAGCAGACAGGCTCCTGTTTTTACTTAATGTGAGTGACATCACTGAAGCAAATTTGAGCTCTGAATTAGAAAGCCTTCTGGCATTTCAGTGAGTTTTCAAAGCCCTAGGAGCTTTGCCAAGGTAAGGAGGTATTTAACAGACAGCTTTCCCTCAACTGAACAAACATCTCCTGCTGTCCGGACCTCAGGCTCCGGAGACAATCTTACTGGCTACGTTGAAATGCCATTTCCTTTTGTTTTGCAGTGCAACCCATTCTGACTCTGTCTATAACACTGTCTGTAAATATCACTCAATGCTTGTCGGGTTAGGTTAAAATGGCAAATGTTTAATTATACCATAAAATCATTAACATGACCTCCCAGGCCACCCAGACAGAAAGGGACTTACAGACTCCCTACTGTTGTGGGTTGCTTTACTCTTTACTCTCTGGGGGGCCCACCACCCAGCTCCCAAATAAATCACATGGAGTCTTATTCATTTTTTTGAATGCCTGGCTTTAGCTTGGTTTGCTGCTATCCAGCTTTTAACTTAAATTATCCCATTTATTTTTTGCCTCTGGGCTATTACCTTTCTCTGTTTCTGTATATCTTTTCCTTTCTCCTTATTCCATGTCTGGCTGTATGGCTCCGTAACTGACCCCTTGCATCTTCCTCTCCCCCTTTTCACCTTCCTTCATCTCTCTTTTCCCCCAGATTTCTTCTGTTTATTCTCTCTGCCTACCAACTCCACCTATCCCTCTCCTGCCTAGATAGTAGCTATTCAGCTCTTTGCTAGACCAATCAGGTGTTTTAGACAGGCAAAGTAACACAGCTTCACAGAGTTAAATGAAGACAACATAAAAGAATGCAATGCATCATTGCATCATTAAGCAAATATTCCACAGCANAAAAAAAAAAAAAAACAAATGTAACACAATTCAAACATATATTCTGCAATGCCCAACAGCCAAATTTTCAAGGACATTTTATTTCCAAATAAAACAAAAGCGCCACAGCGTGGCCTACAAACCACCTCTGCCTGTCTCTGTCAACTGTCCCAGGCAAGCTACATCACCTCTGTCCTAGCTCCACAGCTGTGTCCTCTCAGTTGGGCCAGGTCTCTGCCTGGAGGACCAGGTCCTGTATGTGCCTATGGAACATTTTTTGTTGTTGTTCTCTAGGCTTTCAATGAATCATCATGCCTTCAGGGACATAGTCCCTAGTGTTTCCATCCACCTGGAGGCTGGCATGCTTACTCACGCAGTGATCCTCAGCATGGTCAGTACTGAAATTCTAAGCAGCATGATTCTAAACAGTATCTTATTTTGATGCACTTTTCGATGTATAAGATGTACAAGTGAGCAATGTCAATTAAAAATATATAAATTATAAACAGGGCTCTTAAAGCCCTCTAAAGTGTATTTATATCAACTATTATATGTGCACATTAAGTAATGTATATTTTATAAAGTAATTATATATAGTCATAAGTGTGTTATATGTAATATGTATTGTAGTACAAAATATGTTACTTATTACATGTAGTCATGGGTTACATAACAGCATGCTGCACATCTCTCAAAACACATTCCTGCCATTAAGTAACATATGAATACATTGTTGTAGGTGTAGGCTGTCATGCATGCATGTTCTCACTTGTTTAATATCTTGATTAAGACACACTAAAATCAAGTTAGTATATTTTTCTCGCTTACAACAGGGCTTGACTTTCATGTTATTGTCTTGCAAACCAGTGTAACTCACCAGATACCTTTTCCTAATGTAAATATGTGTTTATTATATAGGTACTTATTTTGGTAAATGACAGCCCCTAATTCAGTAGTTCTAAATTTCTGAATGTTATCACTTGCGAAAGATACAGCCTTTAGAGGCTTGATATAGTGAAATGTTTGCAAAAATGACAAGTGAAGGTTTTAGTCCCATTGATTTCTGCTTTCTTCACACACAGTTGTTCATTAGAACTTTCAATTTCTGAGGAAGTCCAGATGCTGGGGAGCCACACCCTTTACATCAAAACAAGACCCTTGATTGCCATGGGGTGTACACCTGTAGTCCCAGCACCAAGGAAGCCAAATCAGAAGAGTTGTGACAAAGAACAGATCAGCCATGGCTATAAGAGAGATCTTGTATTAAAACCAAAATTATTGTTTTAGGGAGCTTCTTGGACTCCCCTGACCAACAACTTGAAATAGGGTGTCTAATGCCGGTCACTGGAAAGGAGGTGATAGCTCATGACTTTGGGGGAAAACATTATTACTCCAGGTGGTATAACTTCATATATACATATATGTATACATACAGTGCAGTTTAACTAAGCATAAAATATTGTATTTTAAGTAAACATATAATAATATGATTCTCTATGGTCTTTTCAAACATTCTTCATGTTTTTTATTTTTCCTCCTCCCTCCTTAACCTATTTCACATAAACGAAACAATGGCCCTGCAAATTAAGCAAAAAGTATGTCATCTCCATTATATCTAGTGGAGGTTTAGGGATCTTAATTGCTGCTTACAAAAGGTACCAAGATCCTTGGAGAGATGGCTCAGCAGCTAAAGTGTTCCCCACAAAGACACAAGAGCCCACAGTGCTATGTAAATGATTTGGGTAGGCAGCTTGGCTGTAACTCCAGCTTCCAAGGTGAAGATGGAGATCCCCAGTGCAAGCTGGCTAGCAGCCAAAATAGCTATTGATGAGTTACAGGTTCAGCTGAGAGACCCTGCATCAAAAACAAACAATAAATCAATAAATAAAATGAAGTGACGATTTCCAACATCAACCTTGTGCCTCCACATACTTGTATATGCACATACATGTGAACATGCATACACACAAGCAATCCCACAAATAAACATGAAAGGAAAAAATATTTTTTAAAAAAGGAAGGAAAAGGTACCAAGGTACCAAGGACCAAATCCAACTCTAGACTTCATCTAGATCTTAATGGATTCTGATTGGCTTTAGTCTTGGAGAACCCAGAACTAAGTCAAAATGAACCAAGGGGATGAGTTGTTTCCCCAGTGACCACCCAACACGTGCGCACACACACACACACACACACACACACACACACACACACACAGACTAATTATTCCACATCATCAGTTTAAGGGCGTTTCCCCTGATTGTCCGATCCATGTAATTTTTGCGGGGTCATCCCTTCCGCCCTCTGTCACATCTGACAGAAGGGACAGCGAGCAGGTACTTGTCCCGCACAGAGGCACTCTAACCCTTCCGCCGCCTCCAATAAATCACAGAGCCTTTGAGAAAGCAGCCACCTCTGGGCTGAACACAGCAAGTGTTGAACTCTGAGTAATAATTTATACCACAGAGTAATTTCAGACTGAAAGTGAAAAAGATTTCTCAACCCTCCTGCTGCTGAAAGGAGACGTAAGTCATATAATTTTATGCCAGCAACACATGTATCATATGAAGGGGGAAGTATTCTTTCGGTGACCTGAATGTTATGTGTTGTCATTAAAATATGTTTGGCCAAGGCTGTGACTCAATTTGAAGCCCATTTGAGGCTATGTGTCGTGCTTGGTCTGGGGCAGGACCTGAGGCCAATTTAGAGAGTGTGTGTTATGGGAAGTCTTCATGTTCGAGGTGTGAAATTTACAGTCAATAGAAAGTAATTTTCTGATTGCAACTTGGCCCAAACACTGCAGTGGATCTAGAGAGAATGCCATGGGACCTGTAATACCCATCAGAGAGAGATTCTGGGGTTTAAATTCTCTCTCCAAGTAGAACAAGGGCAGGCAAGAGGCAGAACTGGACCAAAACCATAAAGAAGTTGTGCCAATTCGTGGCCTTATCTCAAACCTCTCCCCACATACCCATAATCTTTTGCTCACCACACCGGCAGCAAGGTTTCAAAAAGCGACCCTCCTGCTTTCACCCGTCTTACTTATAGCCCTGCACCTTGAGACCTTTCGATTTTGTGTATTTGTGAGTCTCCAGGCATACTACATTTCTGCCATGGAAGCTTGCTTGAGCCCCAGGTGCCCAGTGATGAACAGTGTCATGACAATTTCCATAATTTTCAGATGCACAGGGGAGAAAGTCAAACCATTTTCTTGGAATCTTAGGATTCTACCTCACTATGTCTGGTTTAGGGATCTTTCCTTGATTTGTTTTATCACTTTGTAGTGCTGAAGCATAAAATTCCAGAACAATCGAACACATGCCCGGACCTAAACTGCATGGTGACTCTCGAATCCCTACAACAACTTATGGGAAATTGTAAAGATAGAGACTTTGTCTTTTTGTTCTATTTTGTTTGGGGTTTTGTGATTTCTGTTCTTCTCTCATATATTACATCATCAGTTTCCTCTCCCTCCTCTTCTCCCACTGCTCCTCTCATCTCCCCACTCCTTCAGATCCACTCCTTCAGAAAAGAAGAAATCTCCCAGGGATATCAACCAAATATAGCATATCAAGTTGCAATAAAACTAAACAAGGCTGGACAAGGCAACCCAGTAGGAGGAAAAAGGTCCCAAAAGCAGGCAAGAGTCCGAGACAAACCCCGCTCCCACTGGTAGGTTCCCACAAGAATGTTAAACTACAGGACCATAATTTATATGCAGAGGACCTAGAGCAGACCTATGTGGGCCTCCTGATTGTAGGTTCAGTCTCTGTTAGTGCCTATGAGCCTTGGTTAGTTGATTCTGTGAGTCGTGTCCTTGTGATGCCCTCAACCCCTCTGGCTCCTACAATCTTTGCTCCCCTTCCTCCATAGGCTTCCCTGAGCTCTGCCTAAAGTTTTATAGCTGGGTTGTTGTCCCAAACCCTCCACTGGATCTGGTTACAGAAGGTTACTGATTCAGGCTTTGTAGTCCCCATTACTAGGAGTTTTCCCTATGGTCATTCTCATAGATTACTGGGAGTTTCCAGTGCACCAGGATGCTTTTTTTTTTTCAAAACCCAGTTGGTTATAATGTGCAGGCACAGTAAGAACCAACTTAACTATGATTGCAAGCCAATTTTTAATGTACATACAACTCACCTGAAAATGTTTCAACTGCAGATTTCAATCCAGCCATCTCTGTGGTCCCTGAGAGTATATCTAGATGACACTGAGGCTAATTACTAGCAAATGGGTCATGTTTTATGTATCAAGTTTCTCACCCATTGCTTCCAATCCAATGGGGTATCTTCTGTGAACACTTTCCTTATGTTTTCAGGCAGAACCAAGCACCCTGCTGCTTCTGTGTTCTCACACCTTGGCTATGTTCTTATCCAACCCTCTAATTATTCATGTGTTTGCCTTCCTCCACACACTGAAACACATGCCATACACTGTGAGCAGATTAGGAGCAGAGGCAATGGAACCTCCACTCACTAAAGAAAAGGAGAAGGCAAGGGGGAGTTAAGAACTTGGCTTTCCTCCTCATCCACTCTGTATATCCGTCACCAGGGTGTATTGGTAATAGCTGAAGTCCCCACTGGAGACCTGTGAATTACACTGATTTTGTGTGTTTATCATGTGGAGGAAACTGAAAACATTTTCCAGCTAGGGAAAAGTTGTTCAGTTAGCTATGAAAGAACAAATTACAAATGTCCACAGATTAAAAATAAATAAGTAAACAAGCAGGAATATTGCCAACAAGTTAAGGGTTGGCAGGTGGGCAGCAAGGGTCAATAAAGAGGTTGTCATGGATTCCTCTTCCTAGCAATTCCACTTACACAGAGAGTCCGCTTCAGTGACGATAAACGTGCCTCCCTACCTTCCCAACACATATTGACAATCATAAGACATTTGCTTTCTCCGGGTTTTCAAAAGTGATTTTATACTAATAACTGCCATTTAATGCGGTTTATCATGAAAAAACAAGGAAGAAACTATTCACAATAGTACCAGAATTAATTCTCTGTCTCCTTCCCATCCCCTACCCCTCTATCTTTTAAGAAGAATCAGACTCAGAAATCACTGTCTGTCTTTATTTGTTTATTTTTCTGAAGCAGGGGCTAATCTCATGTAGTTCTGGCTGATCTTGAATTTGCTAAGCAACAAAGCCTGGCCTTGAACTCCTGATCCTCCTGTCTCTACCTCTTATGTGATTGGCCACCACATCCAGCCATTCATTTCTACAGTTTTATAAGAATGTGTATTAATCTCTCTATTATTCCCTCCCATATACAACCTCACAAACACAGAGTACCATTTGGCTTTGTTCCCATAGTGAGACTCTACCAGGATGAAGCAGAAACAGGAGGTGTGAGATGTTTCCCATCAGCCCTTTCTGTGCTGCTGGCTTACAGCTCTGATGGGTGATGGGACCCCAAGACCAGAGACAGTAACCTATAAATGTTGTTGCTATTACGGCGAAGGAGTATAATACCTATGCTTCATGTTTCAATTATGTTAAGCACAGACAGGATTCTCCCACTGCCAGACTAAATAGTCCCCCCTCTCTCTCCCAGACACTATTGCAAACTTTGCTATTGACAAGACTGTATGTCTGAAGGGTTTAACACAACAAAGGTTTATTCCTGCTTCATGTTGCTCTACGTGGGTCAAACAATTTTTACAATTTCTACAGTTGCCCCTAAACCAGCAGACTCGAAGACTATATCATAGCAAGAAAATACAGAAGAAAGAAAGCATGGCATATCAGCAAGCTCTTGCCTACCTTGGGCTGGAATGTCTGTACTAACCTGAGCATTTAGATTTGGAACGATACAGAAGAGAGGGTACCATTAGGTAAATCAAATGTCTCTTATGTCGCAGTAGCTTACACTACTTCACACCGCTATTATAATTTACACCTCCGCTGCACAAAATGAAATCCCCATAGCACAGGGGACATCTAGAGGTTAACTTAAAGCAGTCGGCATTCCTCTCGCTCCTTGGGATTTCACCTTCACTTTCAAATCAAGCACCTCGCTTAAAGCCCGGAGAAATATTCAGAAATTGTATCTGAAAGTACATGGGGTTATTTCTTGGTGGTTTCTGGGCACTTTCATTTTTCTGGCATCTCTGTGAGGTCACTTGTCACAGAAGTAGTTCAGCTCAGAGGCAAAGTTCGGGCAAGGAGTGTGGACCCAGGATCTTTTCTCATTAGCTGGGTTGGCTGGCTGCACTTCTGTGAGTCTGCTCCCTGACCTGTTAAATGAGGCATGAGGTCAGCTGACCCCTCGCCACACTTAAACTTCAGCAAGTTTTACTAATGGAAGGCAGATGCATGAACCATCCCTGGAGGAACCACAGATTCAGTTCGTTTATCTACCTTTTAGAATATAAAATTGCAGGATTCAAATAGACTTATTTTTCCTGCCTTAGTTTGAGGGTTCTGAGGAGATTAGGGAGAAGCGTGGGGGGGAGCACTTAGGAGCCATTACCGGAAGCTCTGATAGCCATGGGCTGCTTGAGCCTAAACAGTTGCTTTAGACGTTTTAAAAAGGATTAATTCTGGATTATGAACAACCCACAAGCTAGAAACGGACAGCCAACGATTACAAGTCGAAACCGCTACTGATAGCATTGAACAGGCAACAGGAGACTTATTGTAAACAGCTGTGGCTCATACTGCAGAACAGACGTGTTCCCGGGAAGTCAGTTTTAAAGAAAAACTTTAAATCCATGTAGGTACTGAAGTCAAAATGGATAAATATTTTTGCTTGAGTATTATCCAGAACTAACTTCCCTTTCAACCCTTGTTCAAATGTCTCAAGGATTATATATTCCTAACATTCTTGTTTCATGGGTTAATGCAAGACCAGGGTAAGCAGTCCTGGCCTCAGGTGCTTTCTCTTCATTCCTTGTCATTGCCTGTTTTGTTTGTAATATTTTTGTTTTTTGCTTGATTGTATTGCATTATTTGGGATAGGGGGTTAAGGAACTTTTTGCCATTTTCTCATTTATAATTTATTGCATGTGTGTATGTGTGTGTATGTACATGTATCATGTATCACAGAGCATGTATGAGGACTGAGAACAACTAGGGGATCTAAAATTCTATCCTTCTACCATGTGCGTCCCAGGAATCAAATTCATGACCTCGGCTTTGGCAGCAAACAATTACCTGCTGAGACATCTCTCTGGCCCCTTTTTCTAATTGTATATCACTGCTAAGAATTACTCATATTACATATATATGAATTACATATGACCTTTTGTGTGTAATGAATATATGAACATATGCATACAACATATATAAATAACCACTCACATATTTCATGCATTTCTTACTTAGTAAACTCTGGTACAAACCCCTTAATTGTCTTCAGAGTAACGTGAGTATGTGCAAAAATAACAGACAGTCTCCCGACATTAGCAGTCAAGACCTTGATCTGGCGATTCGCTTCCATAAACTCAACACTCAGTTCCAGGTACACAACTTTGAGGGGGTAACTTGTTTTGCTGCTGTTACCTTTTAATACTGGGAATTGAACCCAGGTTCCACTGTCCTTCAATAGCCACAGGACCAAGCACATGGACCTTGGGGAATACATAAAATCTAAACTATAAAAGGAGGGTTGGGTCAGTGATCTGGTGTCACTGGCTTGAGGGAAAAGAAAGTTTTGACAAAAAGATCACAGAGGCATCCAGTCTGGTCACTGGTGCCAGTAGAAAGCCAGAAAGCATCCACTGAGTCTTCAGAGTGTCCTTGGCCTCCTCCTTTATTTCTCCATTAGACCCTATAGCGTCTTTCTGTTGGAAGAAAAGGTATGGGTGAGTCACACAGAGATGCATTTTTGCTTATCAAAAAAACAGTGATATTTAAGAGTTTACAGTTATCTAGAAAAGTTACGTGTATCTCATTTCCAGCTCCAGATCTACAGTAATTCCTTCGATTTCCCAGACATCACTGCATAGTGATCCCAGCAGCTGAAGCTTATAGTGGCATTGGCAGAGAATGCTGGAGTTGCATCCCCGCTCTCCATACTGTCTGGAGGATGCCTCTCATAACGTTATTTTTTACTCCATCTCATAAAGCCTGTTCTGTATAAATATATTTTAATTAATTAATAAACAAGATGTAATGAATTCTGGCAGGATGACATTTGAGCACAAGGCAAAAGACTTAAACAGATCCTGACGTGTGTTTGCCAGGAAAAACACCCCACACGTGTGCACTGAGCTTGCACACACACACACACACACACACACACACACACACATGCACACACGCACATTCATACATTTATTCCTTGGGGATATTGTGTGATTTGAAGTTGTAGAAAGTTTATTTGACATTTGAGGGGCACCACTCTAGAAATGAAGAACAACGGAGGTATTTTTTTCTGAGTGCCGAGCTGTTGGCTAGTGATCAACAAGAATGCCTGATTCTTTGAGAACTCAGCAACACTGTACTCCACTAGCTGAGCATGCAGTTCTATTGTTTCTTACCTTAATAGTTCCGGATAGATCACATCTTTATTTAGTGAAGTAGCTATAGGGACACACTCGATGGCTTGAGATACTCAATACTTGTCAGTATTATCTTCACTGAATCTAACTTTCCTAAAGGATATCTATATAGGTTTTGAAAACCTTAGATACGTCCCTCCAATAGCAGCCTTTGTCCTCAGAATGCACCACACACATATACACACACACATATGTATACATACATACACACATATGTATGTATGTATATATATGACTACCTAATGGGACTACCAGCTCAATGTCGGTAAAACAGTTTTCTATAAAATACAGAAAAGAGCAATGTCTTGCTGTCAAAAGATGATCTTCACTGCTTCTTTGTGTACCTGCTTCTCTGAGTACTCTTTCCATAGGAAAATCTTCTGTATTTTAAAATATGGACGAATTTTTTGTTGTTTTTTATTTAGGCTGGTAACAGTGTGTGAGGTAATTGGGTTTCCTTCTTCCCTGACAAAGTCTCTACATTTCTTTAGGAAAGAGGTGATCTCATTTGCTTTATCCTTATTGTCCAGTAGAGAATGTTCTCAGTACATTTACCAAAAAAAAGGAAATTTACCAATAGCATTTTATCATGTGAGGGGTAATTGCTTCGTCTTCTGCGTTGATTTCCTCATTATTTAAGAAGCCGTTAGAAATATCATGAATCTTGGGTATAATTCATGTGAATAACTTGCATTAATTCCACCTGTCTTTTTAAGTCTCATTACAGCCCTGGTCTTCTCGTAGTCAACAGTCCAATCAGTATTGTGTCACTTCCTGATCATTGACACCACCTTAAGGAGGTGATCAAGAGAAGATCACTTCCTCTCTAAACTCCAGCTCTCTGATCTAAAGAAAGAAGAGAGGGCTGGAGGGAGGGAAGGAG
>LOJH01033878.1:0-16170 GCA_001685095.1 Ellobius talpinus | reverse complement strand
CACAGACAAAATATTGTATACATAATAAATAAATAAATATTTAAAAAAATAAGGTGGTTATACTCTCCCTTTATATTATAGGTGAGATGACAGGAACACATAGACACCATGACCAGAACAATAAATAACAGAGATGGAACTTAAATATGGATTTTGTTGAAGCTAAACCTGACTCTTGGTAGTCATTTACCTCCCTATAGTGAGTGTATTTCATTTTTGCCTGCACACATTTCAAGTTCCTTCCTTTGGTACCAGCTCTTGTTTTACTCTATGAAATCATGCCTATTCTTTTTTTAAAAATACTTATTATTTTTATTACATACATATGTATATACCTGTATAGTGGGGAGGGCACATGTCATGGCACATGGTTGGAGGTTAGAGGGTAACTTAGAGGAGTCGCTTCTCTCCTTTCACCAGGAATGGGTCCAGGAATCGAACTCAGATAATCAGACTTGGCAGCAAGTGTCTTTATGGACTAAGCCATCTTGTTGGCTCCTGTTTTGAAACACCCTAGATGAGAACATCAGTTATAAGCCCCTTATGTAAACCTCCATCTAAGGCTTTTCCTCCTTAGACTCTGACTCTCAGGTGCAGAATTGACTGGAGATGTGATGGTGCAGGCTTGTGATCCCCATAAGGACTCAGGAGCCTGGGGAAGCAAGCTCACAAGTTCAAGACCAGTCTAGGTTATATAGAGAGACCCTGTCTCTGATGGAGGAGGGTCATCTGTCTTATGTGTTATTTTCATTGGTTAATAAAGAAACTGCCTAATCACTACAATCACTACATGTCTCCAAAAAAGAAGAAAGAAAAGAAAAAAGAAAGGAAATAAGGGTGCTGGGACAGGAGGATGACAGAAGCAGGTCATCTTCTCTGACTCCACTTAACAGATTCTGGTTTTGCTCAAATCAGCCAGTCAGATTCTATTGCTTACACCAAAGAGTCTCACATAGACCCAGCCAAAAGAACACTTTTAGGGCTGGGGCAATGGCTCCATGGGGAAAGTATTTACTGCTAAGCATGCATGGAGATCTAACTTCAGATCCTCAGAACCCAAGAAAAACCCAGGCATGGAGATGCAGGTCCTTAACCCAGCACTGGACAGATAGAGACAAAAGGATCCCTGCAGCTTGCTGTCCAGTCAACCTAGCTCAGGGTAAGCTCAATGAAAAGACTCTCCAAAAATAAAGGGACAGGCAGTGGTGGCACATGCATTCAGCCCCAACACTCGGGAGGCAAACGCAGGAGAATCTCTGTGAGTTTGAAGCCAGACTGGTCTACAGAGCAAGTTCCAAGCCAGTGTTACACAGAGAGACCCTGTCTTGAAAAACAAGCCAACAAACAAACAAAAAGTGTCATAGAGATGACATTGTACCTGACACTGACCTTTACAAACATACTCACACATGTACATACACACACTCACACACATGTGCACACACATGCACATACACACACATGCACATATATATACACACACAGAGTGCAATCCATGTCAGTATCTGTTAATTTGTTTTCTAATTGCTAGCAGGCTGTTGAATGGAATAATTCCTGTTGTTTCAGAATAGACAGCCAGGTCACTTCTCCATCAGCCTTTTGGCTAAGACCGATGGAGACCTGACAGCCAGCATGCAAAGTTGTGAAAAAGAGACAAGAAATATAGTGCATTCTAAGCAGAAGCAACCAGAAACCTCCTTTGGCACTAACTAGGAGACGGGAGAAGTGGCTCTCTTAGCCACTCAGTTTTCTGGCTTCAGATGCTTTGGTCTCTGGGCCTGTGCTGACCCTGAGATTGCCCCTTCCTCATAAATACAGCAAAGGACTTGCCTGGGCCACTTTCAAATGCAGACAACCAGGCCAGGGCCTGCATCACAAACCACCTCTTCTCTCTGGCTGTCACACTACTGGCCACTAGCCTGCCGTTCTAATACCCATGAGTCAGGCACCAGATGAGGGACAAGCAAGCCACTAAGCATCTCTCTCCTGTGGCTTCTACTTCAAGTTCCTGCCATGACATCCCTTATGATAGACTCAGAGCTATAAGCTAAAATTAGCCCTTTCCTCTCCAAGTTGCTCTGGGCCACGGTATTTTATTACAATCACAAAAATGTAATTAATTCAAGGACCCAAGATAATCCCTGCAATGATGACTGGGAGCCTGCAGGGAGAGGTGAGCATTGCAGTCTTTAGTGGCTGGTCATTGTCCTCACAGGCCTGCAGACAGGAATAAGGAGAACCAGAAGGAGACAGAAGCCCAGAGGGGTTTATGGAGTAGCCACAGCCCACTGTTTGGCATGGCCAAGGTACAAGAGTTTCCCACAGGATCAAGTGGACACTCTGGAATGTAGCTGGGCTCGAGCCATTTTTCCAGTGCCCGATAAAGAGGGCAGTCTACTGGCAGCCAGACCTTCCTAACAGAACTAATGGAGAATGGGTACTCATTAAGAGCCAGAGAAGTGGGCAATGAGGAGACCACACAGGGTTTCCAAAGAATTGGGCAGTATCTCCAAGACAGCCAGTGTTCTGACACCAGCCACATGACACAGCTCATAAGTGGCTTGGTAGGGAGGGCCAGAGAAGGGGCAGCAACTATGAGAGTACGCGGTGGTGACGGAGGAGGTAGAAAT
Source organism: Ellobius talpinus (assembly GCA_001685095.1). Lineage (NCBI taxonomy): Eukaryota > Metazoa > Chordata > Mammalia > Rodentia > Cricetidae > Ellobius > Ellobius talpinus. Next base: position 13,540 of record LOJH01033878.1, on the reverse strand, counting down.
GAAGCAGGGGTGATGGTAGCGGTGGTAGAAGTTGTGGTAGGCGTGGGCATGATGGTGAGGAAGGAAATAGGGAAGGTGGCGGAGGTGGCAGAGGAATTGGAGGCAGAGACAGAGGTGGTAGATATGGTGGAGGTGTGAAGGAGGTTGTGATAGAGGTGGTGGTGTGCACGTAGGGGCCATGGAGATGGTGGTGAGATCCACTGGGCTTGGGCCAATGAGCGTGCACGTATATTTTGCCAATATATTTGTCTATGCTACTTCATGATTGACAACTGTAATACTGCTGTCAATCTGCTCTTTTTAAAGTTTCACCCAAGTGGATGATTCTTCCCAAAGCTGTACCTAAGTGTAGAAATGTAGGTTAGTTTGCTAAACTACAACAAACCCCTTGCCGCTAGCGACAGGAACTGGCATGCCAGGGAACCACAGAAATAAATAGAATGGCATACTATTTTTTCAAATAAATATTTGATGAGGGTAGAAATGCAAAATTTATGAGCCAGCACTTTTACTAATAATTTTATTTTTAAACATATTAATAAGGTCTTTCCTAAAGCCAACCATTCTGGTGCTACAGACATGGCAGGAGAACATGAGAGAAAATGGAGGCCAGCGACAGAACGGGCAGAACGGATTAGGACTGGCACATTTCATCCCCTGTATAGCCATCCATGCCCACAGAGCTATGGAAAACTTACTGAGAATCTGACATGTGCCAGATACACACTGGGTACCAATCCTACTCAGCCTGAGCTGTGCTGGGTACACACTGGGTACCAATCCTACTCAACCTGAGCTGAGCTAGGTGCACTCTGGGTACCAATCCTACTCAACCTGAGCTATTCTGGGTGCACACTGGGTACCAATTCGACTCAACCTGAGCTGTACTGGGTGCACACTGGGTACCAATCCTACTCAACCTGAGCTGTGCTGGGTGCACACTGGGTACCAATCCTACTCAACCTGAGCTGGGCTAGGTGCACACTGGGTACCAATCCTACTCAACCTGAGCTGGGCTGGGTGCACACTGGGTACCAATCCTACTCAACCTGAGCTGAGCTAAATGTACACTGGGTACCAATCCTACTCAATCTGAGCTGTGCTGTGTGCACACTGGGTACCAATCCGACTCAACCTGAGCTGTGCTGGGTACACAATGGGTACCAATCCTACTCAGTTGAATCCTCTCAGCATAACAGAAACAGGGTCACAAATTCTCATTCTGCAAATGAGGGAAAAAAACCCAAAACAAAAACAGTGAGTTTACAGAGCTTGTACAGAGAAGTGCTTTTCTTCCAAGATGTAGGAAGTAAAGCCAGGCTCTCTGATTTGACAGGTCAAGATTAGCACTCCATCAAGAAATCAGTGATAGGAAAACTGCTTTAAAACATGAAGCATACATCTTGAGTCATTTTACTTTAAAGTATAAAAATGTATCAATTGTCAGTCATTTGATTTGAATAATGCGAAAATATGACTAGATATAAGAGACTATTAACTTTAAAAAAGAACCTCACTGCGCTCTCTCCCTCTCTCTCTCTCTCTCTCTCTCATTGTTGTTGTCCATATGTGTATGTGCTTATTGCTTAGGGTTGGTTACTTGATATTGAGTAACCAACCACAGGGCTCACCTCTGGGGAAGACGGATTCTCCTCTCTGCAGTCATTAATTACCTGAAACTCTTCATGTAAGGGGGGGCCTTGTGAGATTTTCCCATCCATTCTGGTGTGTCAGCTGGTGCTATTGCTATTCAGCTCTTGTTGTTAAGGTTGCATGGGTGCATCTTCACCATCCTCTGACTCTTAAAACCATCCATCTTCTCTTGTACAATGATTTCTCCCTCTGCACTTTGCACCCCTGCAGATTTTTAAAATATTGGTTGAATAAGTATGCTGGTGCAGTTGCCACCACCACCGTACCACACCACACTCCCACGTGCCACCACACCACACCACAATGACCACTACCACCCACCCCCAGCATAGGGAACTTCCTACTACAGCAGATGAAAGCAGGCACAGAGCTGAAGCTGCACTCAAGGAGAATCACTTCTCAGCTTTCCCAGCGTCCTCCACCAGCTGTGTCCCTCCCTCACCATCTCTTCTGGACGCTACCAACATCAGGGTTCTCACACATACATCACTCCTTGACTTGGGAGGAGGATGGAGTTGAAGCTCCCAAGTGGGTGTCACTAGTCGGGACTACACCAAATGTCTGTCAAAAGAGAGATCTTAGTCACTGCCGCTCTTGACTTTACATAAACCTTGCTAAGTGAGTTGCCTTTTCTTTGGTTTTGTTTGGTTGGTTTGGGGTTTGGTTTTGGTTTGGAGGAGTGGACTAGACCCTTTGTGTGTCTCAGGCTTGCCTCCCACCCACAATCCCCCTCCTTCATCCTCTCTAGTTGCTGGGATCACAGGCAACCTAGAAAGTTGGCTTTTCTTGATACAGTGAAGCTTCTGGTTGACTTTTGTGTCTCTCAGCACAGTAATGATCTCTATGAGTCAGCCTGTCTGTCCAGGGCTGGAGGAAGACAAAGTGACATGTCTTTTGTGTTTCTCAACTTAGTAATGGTCCCTATCTGTCAGCCTGTCTGTCCCAGACTGGAGGAAGACACGGTGACATGATTTCTAAAGGTCTCCAGCAATAACTAGGAACAGGCCTTACGCAGACAGCATGGACAATATCCAGGGACTGCCTCTTCACACCTTCCCTTGATTGTTCCGGGTTTGTGTCTGTGCTTCCTGAGGACTTCTGCTCTGGGACAGCTATTTATCTTATCAATAGACCTTTAAGACAACTTCAAAGGGACCATCAGAAACCATAGAATTACAGAGCTGAAGAGCTGGATCCAGAGTTCAATTCCCAGCACCCACATCAGGTAGTTCACTACCACCAAGACTCCAGCAATCTGGAAATCTGGAGCCTCTAGTCTCTGTGCACTCACACACAGACTTATACACATACATATCATTTTTAAAAACCCTTTTTAAAAGAGAAATCATAAAAGCAATCCATATCTAGAGGGAATATCTAGATGTAGCTTGAGCTCAATGTCAAGAGCACAGAATGTGGGTTGAACATCTAATTTGATTCTCCACGTTAAAATGAGGGGGAAAAAACAAATCAATAATCCTGAGCCCTAGAGTTGAGAAAAAAGCAAACATCCATCCCTTCATTAGATTTCTGTCCTCCTATAATGCAACCATAGAGTAAGCTTAGCTTGTTTCATTTCCTATACCACCTCTTCCTATAACGAAGAACTAATGGACACTGAACATGTTCTTTCCATGTAGGCAGGTTGTAAGTGGTCTACACAATATTAAGAGACAAGATCTTGCAAAGCCCATAGTCATCCTACCCTGCTCTGTCAGTGTCAAAGCCAGAGCCAAACAGGCTCTCAAAAACTTGGCTTCTGCCACTAGGTTCCTCAGGAGTGAGGGCAAACACAGCAGCGAACCTCTGGCATCCAAGAACTGCCCTTTTCCACCAACGTCAAACACGTTTCACAGCTGACCTGCCAAGAATGTGGATCCCACTTCAAGATACACACAGTCTGAGACAGCACACAGCAGCCAAAAGAGGGAATCTCCATTTAGCCTAATTCTGGTCTATCCCTTACAGATGGACGGTGTGTATATGGACTGGCGGCAATCCCAGCCCTTGGTTATGCTCTGAAAGTTCAGTCTTACTTCAGAAGGAGATGGAAGAGATAAAGCAAGCCCTCTGAAGTTCTCTGCTGTTTGTGGGGATTTGGAAAGTGTGGCTGATGGAGGCTTGAGTAGTCAGTATATATCCACAGCAGAAGGCTCAGGCACTCTGCTATGGAAGGCTGGCCGTGGGGCACCTCTTCTCTGACTATCTATGTGGCTTCTGGATCTGTTAGGTCAAACACGAGGGCCACACAGCAGCTGAAAGGAGAGATGTTCCAGGTGCACAGAAATGGGGATCAAGTCTGGATTCCAACATTGGCTTTCCCTGTGGCCTTGGAAGTTTCCCTTCAGAGTGTCTGACCTCAGTTTTCATAGTCCTTAAATGTAGAGGGAAGGAGAGCCTTCATCCCTGAGGTTCCACACAAACTTGACAACCTAGGATAGTTTTCCAGATACAAGATGCTAACTCACCTACTCTCATCAATAATACAGTGCAAAATAGGTGTAACCCCTAAACTAACAGTCTGTAGAGACCAGCCTGGCATAGAGATGTGGGTGAAAGCAGTATGCTTACCCTCTCAGAGCTCTGCGCTGCCCCTGGGCTCTCAGACTAGAATGATTTTTAACGTGAGCTTAGGAGAGATGGGAACAGACATTCAGCCTCAAGTGTAAACTGACGCCTTCATCCAGACCTATTCTGAGGACATGCAGATCTGCCCAGAGCAGATCCTTCTAGATCACTTCTGAGCGTTTAGATATTATACTTTACAAACCTGGAGAGACTGACTCTTTCCTCCATGAAGCAGACCACAGAAATTGCAGGCCTACTCACGGAAAAAAAAAAAAACACTCACTGCGTCAAAGATCAGAAAAACACCAAGTGTACAAGAATAGACAATTTCAGGCAAAACACTGTTTAATTCTAAAGTCACAATGAAATCAATGACTTTATGCTTTTTGTTTTAAATATTAAGTGTCCTGATGTTAGAAGATGTGGAAGACCTTACCAGGCAAGTCATCTCAAAAGGTTTTGGAAAAGTTTTGGAACATTAGTCAGCGAAAGACTTTGAACCGATTTCAGATGGACCTTAGATAGATGACTTTCAGATAGGCTTATCAGCTAATAATCTGTCACTTTCAGGGGATAAGGAAGAAATGAAGAAGAGACTTGCCTAAGCCATCCTAGAGAATTCTAGAAATCCCAAATCATTCTTCTGTTCCTGCGATGGAACACTGAGGATGGGGTGCTGCAGAAGGAAAACAAAACAACAATCTCCCTTGACTATAGTCACAGTGACCAAGGAACTCAGACCGTGGGGACCTACAGCAGCAGAGTCCTTTACAGCCTGACTGTGCAACAGACCCTCCATTCTGAGCCTGCTCTCTGACCCTTTGCTGTTGCAGCTGATGCCCACAACTAAAAAGACTGTGTTTGCATCCCAAGATGCAGTTGCTGAGTGCCTTCCCTTCCCCCTCCTGGCACAATCCTCCCTGGATGCTTTGCAGAACACCCCAGTGGATCCTAACAACTTCAAGAATCACCTGAATGCTAAGTTAGACATTTTTCACATATTTCTTAGAGGTGATTTATATTCAGGTCCAAGAAATTAAGCACAATCCTATTTTAACATGTCTTTTTGTTGTTAGGAACAACTGTTAAGAAAGTTCACTAATGAGCGCCTTTCCCCGACCGTGTGTTTGTTTAAGTGATAGGAAGTTTCTCCACACAGGCTTTGGCAGCTTCCCAGGGAGGAAGTCCCTGTCGATGCCCTGCAAGGTACCCAGGTCCCTCCCTGTCGAACAGTTATTCAGACAGCATCTGTCTCAGATATAGGATTCAGGCTGTGCTTCAACCCCAGGTGCCGAGGCAGCACTGGACCAGAGATAACGGGAAGAGGCCAGGCCGATCTCCCATCATTGCTCCATTTACTCCCTATTAGACTCTAGAATCAGCCATAGCTATCAGAATAAACTCTTGGGTGTTTCATTTAAAAACTGTGTCTGTGGGATAGAGAGTAGCTTAGTGGGAGAGCCTCTGCCTAGTATTTGTGAGGTCCTGAGTTCCAGTCAGAAAGTGGGGTGGGTGGTATACATTTGACTTCCCATACTATATTCCCTGGATCCAAATACTGCCCTCAGCCCTTAATAGCTGTAGATTCCAAACCATCTCCCAAACCTATTCTTTCTCATCCACAAAGTGGGGTTAAGCATATATATTTGTTGTGAGCATACAATGTCAGAAACATGATTGACGCATTTGTGTCTTTCCGCAATGCCAAAGTTATTAAACTGCAGTCAGTTTACAAACTGAGTTGCTATCATTGCTTGTAATTCACCATCTGTTTATCTCACTTGACCATATGGCCGTAGGCAATCACAGGTTCATTAACACAAGCTAAGCATTGCACTCCTCATAATATACAGGCTACAGAATGGCTAAGAAGGGATTGAAGGAGCCAGGGGACTCAAAGGGGCCTGGGGGAGGCAGGGTAGGAGTCACCACAAGTAGATGAGACAGCAGTGGACTCCAGTGACTGAGCTTTGATGTGTGCAAAACTAGTTCAAGACTCAGCACTGGGTCCCGAAAGGGGGAACACATCAAGGACAATATCATGCTGAGCAGAAACTCCATGTGCATCAAACACTCTGAGATCAAGTCTGTGGGTGCCAGTGTGTGGTGGCCTTGTTTGTATGTGATCCAGGCCAAGCAGTTGCATCATTTGTTGGTTTGGAGTCTTTGAAAACTGCACAGGCCTGGGGACCTTTTGTAATGTGGTTTTCTGTGTTTGTTTGTTTTGAGACAGGGTTTCTCTGTAGCTTTGGACTCCCCCACATCCGGTGTATTCTCATGAATTCTTGCACCCAGCAGGATCGCAGCTGCCAGTCATACCTTGGTGGAAACCTGACCGTGAGAACCTGGTACACTCTCACCCATCCTCCGCTGCACACAATTCTATGCCACCTCCTCTGTTCATCCCTACCCCAAAGATGCTTAGATACCTCTGCACAGTGGCCGTCCCCCTACCGATGGACTGAACTTCTCTCTTTGACCCAGACAAGCCCAGGCCATGAGCAGTTGTTTTCTCACCCCCTGTAGACAAGAGATTGCAGCAGCAATGGGGGATATGCAGGGAACAAGAATCTACTATAGTGGGAGCTTCTGTGCCAGAAAAAGGCGAGCTGATACAGTGAGGGGACCAGAAGAACCAGGGTTGTCACTGCACTGAGGTGACAAGGAAAGTGGTCTGGCTGAGAGCCAGACTGGAGTGAAGAATCAGAAACTGAAGACAAGAGACAGGTTTTAAAGAGATGAAGCTGAGTCTCTACAAGCAGACAAAAAACTCCATTGCCTTTGAATCACTCCTTTTCCCTGAGAATTTCACATAATTCCCCAGTTCATTTCACTCATCTGGGGCATATCGCTCCCCTGCTCCATGCAAACACACACACAAAAGTACTTTTTTATTTATTTGGTTAAATCAATGAAAAAATTCATTTTAGCCACTGGTGATACAGAAAATGTAATAATAGTGTCTTGAGAAAAATAGATGTCAATTTCTATCATTTGCTAACTCTAAAGACTGGCCATCCAAGGAGGGCGTTTGAGAATGCTGTTAGGCACCTAAGTACCTTTTTTTCCTTCAGCTTTAATTCTTATGCTATGACCCCAGGGTCACAAAATGCATAGCCAGGTATCAAGTGTTTCAGTCCAAAAGATTTTTACCCGTCTATCTATCTACCTATCTATCTCCCTTTCTCTCTCTGTCTCTCTTCTTTCTCCTCTCCCCCTCTCTCCTTTTCCCTGTTATTCCATTCCTTTTTCTGTTTCTTCTCTTCTTCCTTCCTGTTCTTTATCAGGAAAGCAAAAGATTTTTTGAAAGTCCCAGCCAAAGTTTCTATTTATAGTGTCATTATCCTGGAGATCAGGACCATTCCTAGACCAATTGCTAATCAAGAGGAATGAGGCAATTAGCCTAAGGACCCAAATAAAACTGGAACCCAGAACCAGTTCTGCCAAATAATGAGTGAATCTACCTTTAGGGTGGGATCCTACCTTCTCTGAGAACAAAGTTTCCCCAGCTCTGTGTTCAGCACAAAAGCTAACATTTCTAAGTACCCACTAAATGTCAGATGTTGTTCCTAAGCAGTTTCATGAAATCTCATTTAATGCTCTCAGCAGCCCTACGAAATGGGAGCTGTTATGAACCATTGTCAACAGATGAACAAGCAAACAGAGGTACAGAGACACGAAGAAACTGGCCAAGATTATACAACTAACAGGTGACAGAAGCCAGAGCCAGCCCAGGACAGACCGAACAGTCTGTCTCCATCATCGCCTCTGTGGCTGTTTATCTCTCTCCAAGGCCAAAGGAGCCAGGAAAATTGGTTGAATGAATGAATGAACAGCTGAATCAATGAATACAAGTACCTCTCAGAGAAGCTCAGGGCTGCTAGGGGCTCCTCATGCTGTTCGAAATCCCTGTCCCCTCCCCATCCGTCTTCTTAATGGAGTCACAGTGTTATAACAGGGGCAAGATTTATTTCAGTTCATTGTGCTCTTGGGGGCAGGTCTGATCTTCTTGCTGGACTTCCTGCATAACAGAATCTAAGAAGAAGAAGTCTGCAGAAGTCTGAACTTTATCAGCAGACTGAAGGGAAACAACTGTAGGTACATGTGAGTCTTGGGCCAAAAATGAGTGCAATGCAAAGCCCGTCCAGACTTCAGACAAATCCTTGAAAATTCTAGTAGCATGGCCTGGGCCTCATTGGAAAAGGAAAGGAGAGGGTCCATGGGGCCACCGCAGATCAGAGAGCAAGGTCAAGTGCCTGTCTCAGCACATGAGGAACTCCAAGGCCATGGCTGCAGGATGCCAGACTTCCACAGGACAAGCGGGCCATTCTGCCAAGCAGCTGCATATTTTGTCTACCCAGCGCAAGCATCTAGACTGTGAAGAAGTGATTGAATGGCTCTGGCTTCATATCAAGATCTGGCAGGGCTGTGGATGCACCATGGCCCTCCGGAGAACTCCCAGAAAGTACTGAGAACTGGCTTGGCAGTGGAGGCCCAGAACAAGACTGTACAGCAGTGACTCAGTTTGCTCAGTGGCTACGGGGAGAATTTTCTCTCCCACAGAATTACCAGCTAGAGCAAATAAAAACATGGGACGCTCAGGCCAGCCCAAATTCCAGATAAACCACACATAAATTTTCTGCCTAAGTGTGCCTCTGACTTGATTGAACTGAACACCCTGTCTTGTACCTGGCAGGCCTAATCTCTTAGGACACATTAACCCAGTTATGTGAATGTCACCATGCTCCATCCCAGAAATAAAGACAGACCAGGTTCTCCTTTCTGTATGTACCCAGCTATGTAGAAGGAAGAAAAATACTGTGAGCTGCCATAGGGAGACCAGGCACTCTATCACAACCCCGTCACTAACCGTCCTTGTAGGGCTGAACACACTGTGTTCACCGGCACCTCCATAACGTGTGGTCCATCGGTCCTAGCCCGGTTACAGAGCCGGCCATCATCACATGCAGCTGTAGATACTGCACAGCAGCTAGTGACCCGCTTGAAAGGTCAACAAAGTCACCCAGTACCCGACCACTATTAATGGCAATGCTACTACTGCTTGCCTGTTTTCCACGACCTTGGAACCCCAGACCCACATGGTTAAAATGGGTGAATGTCCCACCTGTATGAATGCTTTGCTACTCAAAAATTAAAGGATAAAGTTAAAGTGGGGATGACATTAGCTCTTTTCTGTGTTGGTCAGCTCTGTGTCACTTAAACAAAATACTTGAAATGATCATTTAAAGAGAAGGCGGTTGGGACTTACCATTTTGAGGTTCCAGCTACTAATCAGTTGTCCCATGGCTTTGGGTCTGTCTGGGTGAGGGAGGTCACTGCGGTGTATATTACTATTTCCTTCTTGATATAACCAAATATTTAACAAGAAGCAGCAACTGAAGTGGGGGAAGGAGCTGTTCTGACCTGTGGTGTCAGAGGAGGCAGTCCTCACGACAGGGAAGTCATAACAGAATCTACAGTATCCGAGGGCATCACTAGGGCTCCTCACAGCTCAACAGAGCAGGAAGCAGAGAGCTCAGCTAGAAGCAGGGCCAGCCAGAACCCCACAAGCCACACCTCAGAACCCTACTTCTACCAGAGAGCCCCTATGCCCCAAAGGTTTGGCAGACTTCAAAGAAGCACCACCATCTGAGGACCAAGTGTCCAAGGAGATGAACCTGTGAGGGACAGTCACAATCAAACTATAACACAGCAGGAAGATGTGTCACTGCAAACTGCCAACCTCATAAGCCAGGGAGCAAAAAGAGCTGGAGTCCAAGGTACCACAGTCCACTTAAAGGGAATTCTCGCAAATCTAAGGATCTCTTAGAATCACCTCTCAGAAGTTCCATGTGCCCTAGGACACGGTCTATGACACAACACATGGGTCTTTCAGAACACTTCACATCCTAACCTGAGCCCCCTTTATGCCTTTGGACATAAGAGGCCACCTGCCAATGAGCGGCAAGAAGCAACCACTTTCCAAGTGGGCTGAACTACGAACAGTGAGGGACCATCAGGCCATGGAGCCAGGCCACAGAGCAGGTTGTTTTCACTTAGGAAGTACCAGAAGATCTTGTCCCACATCTTCTGGTTGTCATCACAAGCAAGCCTCCTCGTACCACCTTGCAACAGCCAAGAGCCTAAGGCCTTTGTTTCCCCTGCACTCCACTGTCTGGGGTTGCAAGAAGGTGACAAGAGCATCCTCTCTGCCACCTCTTAGGAGCTGAGAATGCTATGAGCCTCAAGAAGATATCAAGTGGCGCCCGGTATCGAGGGAACAGCCAAGACCTAAGTCCTCTCTGTAGTCACACGAGGCTGACTCCCTCAGAAGGAAGGAGAGACCTCTTTCCATTTCAAGATGTGGAGATGAACATGGATGGAAAGTGGGGACACTGAGCTCCCAGCCAAGGAGTTCAGACCCTATATCTAGGCTATGACCAACATACCTTGTTTCTACTTAACTTGTCTCCCTGATAAGTCATGACCTGAACACAGCCACCATTTAGTGATGTGGTTAATGCCATAAATCAACTGTGTTGAAAGATGGAATGATGCTTCCAGGTGTGTCTGGCAGATGTATCTTCCAGATACACCGAGGTCCAAATAGAAACAAGGGTAGAGCATCTAGACTCTATGTTCTAGATTCTTCTGCCTTCCAGGCTCTCCAATCTTTGGACTCAAACTGGAATCTTGTTCTTTGCCTTACTCCTGGCTCTCAGACATTCAAATCCAGACTGGAATGCAATTCTGAATCTCTAGCCTGCAGATGGGACCAGGAATGCTCAGTGGCATGACCATATGATCCAGTTTCTCAGATAAGTCTCATCACTGATAGATGGAGGGAGTGGGGATAGATAAACAGCTGGTAAATGGATGGATATGTACATAGATGTATGGTGGGTAAGTGGAAAGAAAGATAATACATACACAGATGGATGATGGGGTCATGATAGATAGGCAAAAGATGGATAGTTAAGTAAATATAGAAGTAGATATAGATTAAAGGTAGATTGAGATACATATTCTGTTCCTCTGGGAGTATCTGGTCTACTACAGTAACTAATATCTACACAGACAAATGACTCCATTCCCAAGCCCATCCAAGCGAGTGGTAAATGCAAACCAGCCATTGCCTGATGTTGCCCTCCTTCTACGCTGGGAGAACATGGGTCTTTGACCAGGACCCAGATGGAAACAGAGCTGGTCTTGGCTTGGTGCACTTTCATGCTCAGACACAGGAAAAACCAGCTGTCTAAACCAACCTACCAGTAGAGACAGCACTGTTCGGATTACAATCATTCCAAGAAACTGTGTTTCTAAAAATAATTGCAACTTCTCAAAGTTCAACTGAAGGTAGGAAAATATTTGTCTTAGTTAGAGTTTCTATTGCTGCAATGAAACAACATGACCAAAAAGCAAGCTGAGGAGAAAAGGGTTGATGTGGCTAATACTTTAGCATTGCTGTTCATCACGGAGGGACATCTAGACAGGAACTCAAACAGGGCAGGATCCCAGAGGCAGGAGCTGATGCAGAGGCAATGGAGGGGGTGCTGCTTACTGGCTTGCTCCCTGTCTTGTTCAGTTTGCTTTCTTGTAGAATCTAGGGCCACCAGCCCAGAGATGGAACCACCAACAATGGCATGGGCCCTCCCCCATTGATCACTAACTGAAAAAATGCCTTACAGCTGGAGCTCATGGAGGTATTTCCTCAACTGAGGCTCCTTCCTCTCTGATGACTCTAGCTTGTGTCAAGTTGACATACAAAACCATCCATTCAATTATTTAAGTGAGAATTTCTGCTGGAAAAGTAGGCTGTGCCGAGAATTTAACTCAAAAAGGCAGAGAGCAATGTGTGTTTGTTTATTAAAAATGAGATGGGAGTACAATCCATGTCAGATCTTCCAGCCAGATCTGCAGTCCATTGTGCAGGCAAAGTGCTTCTGGGAGGGGCTCTGTGCCCTGATAAAACCATGCAAGAGCTCTGGAGCCAGAGACCCGCCTCTGGGGCCAGAGATTAGCTGTGGGAGTTCAAGTGAAGAGGAGCCGGCTATTCTGGGAGTCAGATAACAAGAGAGTTTTCAATTTTCCTTCAGTCTGGGTAACAGCCATTCCTGAGGCTTGAAAATAATCAAATTATACATAGCTTGCTTCTTAATTAGATGTTTTCAAGATTCATTGTAGTATTATTCATAATAGCCAAAATAAAGGAATGTCCTAAATGTTCTTATGCAGGTAGGAAGATGGTCTCTACCTCAAGAGAACATAAGCCTAAAATGGATGGAATTGCTGCTGTCTTTGACAACATGGATGAACATGGAAGACAATCTGCTAAATGCCATAAGCCAGGCACAGGAAGGAATATTGAGTGAACTCATTGACACTGGACTCCAAAACAGTCATTCTCAGAGAGGAAAACGGGGTTTAGCAGGAAAGGGAGAGGCAGAGAAGTGGGGGGTGGGTAATATATCCCTCAAACAGTACAAAACTTTAGGCAGGGTGAGTGAGAGGGGCTAGTGTACAGCAGCATGGTGACCGTAGTTCACATAAATATTGCATATATATCATTTGCTAAGGGTCTAGACTTCATGTCAAATATTCTTACCAAAATAGTCAATGATCTAATAATGGAAATGGAGGAAACTTTAGGTTGTAGATTGTGACTAGGGCCCACGCTGCACATACATCCCCAAGCTCAACAGGCCACATGTGCAAAATGCACACAGTGCCAGGTACTATTAATAGAATGGCTTTTAGATAAAGAGTTAGAACTCTAGGCCTCTGTTCAAATCACCAGTGATGGCAGAGTATCCCTGTACTTTCTCCCACCATGCCCTGGGAGTAGTGGAATTGTCACTGAGCACATTCCATGTGTCCCATAGTCCAGATGCTAGGAAGCAGCCTCCTGTGTTAAATGTCCCCTGTGAGCTCATGTTTTGAATTATGGGAAGCAATAAAGCCTTTCAAATGTGCAAGAAGTTAGTTACCAGGGCCAGGCCTTCACAGTGCAGTCGGTAATGAAGGGCAGGTAGAAGAAAATACCAAAGCAAATCCAAACAGCCATGGGCATGGGGTGGGGGACACAGAAGGGAGAGTGGCCCTCTGGCTAGAAAGCAGATCGGAACGAGAAAAGAGTAGGAGAGTGGAGCTGGTTAGCAGCACTCCCGAAGCTGAGCCTGGGGGATCAGGGATTTAAGGTCAGCCTGAGGTATATAATAAGTTTAAGGTCACCCTGAGCTACATAGTGAGACCCTATCTTAGAAGGGAAGGGAAAGGAAGGGAAGGGCAGGGTGGGGAAGGGTCAGGGAAGGGAAGAGAA
>LOJH01033877.1:4525-15269 GCA_001685095.1 Ellobius talpinus | reverse complement strand
ACATGGGAATTAGAAAAAGACAAGATCTTCTGAGTAAATTGGGAGCATGGGGACAATCAGAGAAGGTAGAAGGGGAGGGAAGAGAAAGGGAGGGGAGTGGAGAATAATATATAGCTCAATAAAAAAATAAAAAATAAACACACACATAATTAAAATAAAATGAGTCTTTTTAAAAAAAGAAATAAAAAGGGATCACATGGAACTGATATTAAAAAATAAGGTCAATAAGTAATACATATTGTTTTCCATTGTTAAGATTCACTGTCTATTCATTTTATTATGTTCATAAAGAAACTAAGGCTAAGTAACTTTTTCAGGATCATTAGTCTGTTCAGACAAATAGTAGATATTCTCTATTCTATTGGATTTTACCATGTGATACTTTTGTATCTTTTGACTTGTGTGGTGATGGTTGAAAATAATTTTAATTGTTACTGCTCAGGAATAGGAGTCATTATTGGTGTCTATTGTGTGGAGATAAAGAATACTCTTAAATACCCTAGAGTCTGCCTAGAATTTATTCACAGAGATTCAATGTTTAGTCATGAGTGAAAATAAGTCACAATTCAAAACTAAAAAACTCTAAAGGAGACAGTATTCAAAAAAACAGCATGAACACAACCCAACCAAAAACCTTAAATCCCTTAAACCATAATGAAATTACTTTGCTGTTTTTAGGGGGCTACTTTAACTGTGTGGTCCTTAAGAGCACAATTTTTAAATAACAATGTTGTGTTGCAGTGGCAAAACCTGAGACATCTGTCTGAGATTGCAGAGATTGTTCAGCTATTAAGAAATCTCACTGCTTTTGTATTGACAGTAGAATTAATTCACAGAATTCACATCATACACTCACCAGATCCAGCCAATACATGCAGCGGCAGCATAGGCACAAAGGAAGGCATAATACAAACACATAATATAAAGTAAATAGTATTTCACAAATCTACACACTATATGAATTTATTATTCTAATGCAATGTGCAAATGCCATTTTATTTACCTACATAATTAAAAGAGTATTAGGGCATTCTCTTTCAGGCAACTATTCAGGTCAAATAGATAACCTAACTCTTTACATATTTAAGTTACTTTTAAGTTTAAATTACTGTAACATTTAGATGGCTGGGGTCATCCTTGTGGATTCCTGGAAATTTCTTTAGAGCCAGGTTTCTTGCTAGCCCTATAATGGCCATTCAACCAAGATATCTCTTCCCTTGCTCTCATTTCTGTCATTCGTCCATCTTGAGTATCCCATTCCCTCAAGTTCTCTCCACTTCCCTTCCCCCTTCCTCTTTTCTTCCACCCATATAAAAACATTTTGTTTCCAATGATTTCATTGCTTTGTGTGAATTCACTTTCAAATCACCAATCAATCCATCATAGAAGACACCTATCTAGAAAACCTCAGCAAAACAGCTGTTTACATTTGCAGTTGTGAAGTCTTGCAAAAGTAAAAGAAGCATAGACATCCCTCCCTTCAAAACTCATCCCATCTCCACTGTATTAGCTTGTGTTGCTAGCATGACATTTTCAATTATTTTAATGCATATTGTTGGCCTAGATCAATTATTCTAGGCACTGGCAACAGGTTTAAACAGTTCATTCATTTTTACTTTCTCTATATATAAAAATCAGCCTTCATCAATAAATTTGAGTCTCCCTGTGCTGATAATATGATATTACTTTGAGACTCTTGTTCTATGTAGTTTTTAAAGTCACTGTGGAAAATTCCATCATATAACTGCTCCCAGATGTATTAGTTGGAGCATTATCCCTATGCTTAAGTTTGCACTGCAGTAAAATGAGCAGTTAGAACAATAAAGCAGTTCTCATCAGTTGCCTGATATTGTGTAAACCAGTCATAAAGTGCATGTTATGATATAGCACCCACTGTGCCTAATTATTCCCTTTTATGTGCAGAAAGGCACAAGCTGTGTAACCTTTGGGAATACTGAGTCCTCAGAAAGCTTTTCATTCTGCTTTCCTCCCACTCTCTGCCCACAATAGGGCAAAGCCTCCATTCTACTAAGAGAGAGAATAGGATCTTTGGTAACTGATAGTCTATGTTTCCACATAAAGTGTAGCAAATGTTAGCTATTGCCTTACTCAAACACATTAAATGATTTCCAGTGTCAAAAGGGCAATAACCCATCTTTAACACAGCCCAGTATCTTCCAGTATAGATTCAAGCTTACCTCTGTAATGTTTTCACTCACATATAACTTCCCCTTACTTTAATGCATATTATATCTTTGGCTATATGCATCTCCTATATGTGCTGACTCTATCCTTCCACACAGTCAACATACTATCCCATTCTTCTTGGGAACTTTTTCAAAATACGGTAGTCTATGCTGGTACATTATGTATTAAATTGTAACACATATTTGATCCTAATAGAAGCTTCCTACTGTGAAGTTAAAATCTGAAATGTGTGTGTGTTTGTGTGTGTGTGTGCATTATCCATGCTAGTGTGTTTGCACTGGGAATAGATATGTATGCATGTGTGTATAAGTTTGTGTGGAGGCCTGAAATGGTTTCTGGATGTCTGCCTTCTTTACTCTTCATTGCTTTATATTGAAGCAGGGTATTTTGCTGAATTCAGAGTTTTGTTGTTACAGTTAGATATTTTGATGTGTAGTTCCCAGCCTTTTCATTTCATCTCCTAGGATTAGAGGCTGTGACTTACACCAGGATTACATGATTTCTGGGATCCATAATCATGTTCTCATGTTTCCATGGAAATGTTTTACCTGCAGAGGTACATTCCCAGCTCTGAGAATTTTAATTTTTCCTCTGTTTGTCTTTATGTCTGGATGCTTCAGCTGTGATGTACTTCTGATATATTAACTTCTCTTAAGGGTTCAGATACAATGATGGATTGATCTTCTTTGACATATGACTTGGCCTTTTCTGAGAAAGACTTTCCTATGACTGTATATTAGAAAAGACCCTGTTAAAAAATACTTTCTCTTGGTAGAACCAATTCAAATCACTATTTATAACCATCATTAAAATCAGTGTTAGACAATGTGGGCTATTAGATGCCAAGTGGCAAGTATAAAGTTTAGACAATATCTGTAAAACTGATGAACTCTGAGATAAGAGGAGGAAAGAGGTTTGATGTTTTGGACAGCAACATAAGACAACTCTGTCAAAAGATTTCTTGAAGACAATTTTTAGCAAGAAGGACAATAAAAGAACTTAAAGTGCTTACTATGAAAGTAAAATGCTGAACTTTTAAACAGCCACGCTGGTTTAATACCAGGAATATTTAAAGAGGCCTTTAGCTATTTTGCTGTTCTCATATTATAGGCAAATAGTCATAGTTTATCTTCTGTGTGCTGCTGTAGGGTCTTCAGAGCCAATCTCAGTAGGTAAATAGCAATTGTTCAGCCATAAAAGTCCATAAAAAAACAGCGTTACAGAAAAAGCATTATGTTTTGCATACAGTCATGTGTTGGTGAGTGTTTTATAAGCCCCACCTAGCAAAAGTGGCAGAGTGCTTACCCACTATATGGTACTTCAGTTACTCTTTGGGACACTTAATAATATTAGCAATATGTTTAAATAAAACTGATGCTACATTATTAAGGAACTTTATGCAGTTTTCTTTTTCAATTTGAAGCAATATATTGCTAAACAGAATGCCCAGTAACTGTGATATCAATTCTTATACGTGAGTACTGTTTATAACAGTATAGCATGGAGCATTACTTTCTGAATGATTGAAAGCCAAACTATGAATTGAGGACGGATACATGAATACACATTAGCAAGTTCCAGCAACCTACACAATTGTATATACATAAACCAAAGAAAATGCACATCAAAAGCTTGGCTCCAAACACTGTTTTCTTGTTAATTGCTACCTGGTGCCTCCAATCACCTACACCATAAGATGTAAGTTTAAACCAACCCAATGTTGATTTTTTCAAAATTTTTGGTTTTTGTATTTATATGCAACCACATGTATTTTTTACTATATTCACACTTTACTTCCCTATTCTTACTCCTCCTTGATACTTCTTCCTGTCTTCCCCATGACACCGTCCAAATTTTATTCCCTCTTCTTCTTTATTATTATTATATTATTAATATTTTGGAAGTAAGTTACAGAATTTATGGATGCACATATAGTGAGAGTGTAAGGGTTTTATTCAAGAATGGGCAACCCACTGATGTCATACACCTATGTTAAACTGATTTTCCCTCTCCTAGTACCCATTGAAAATATATTCTTACTAATATGACAGAATTTATTCTTTCACTCTGGGAGAAGAAGACATTTAGTACAACATTCTTATATAGTTTCTGATTGTAAATACATACAATATGCAATAATCTATCATTTCATTAATAAAGGAACCTTCAATATTTTTAGATTTTTTTCCCAGTATCTTACTTTACATACCTACTACCTGGCTGGTCCTGAACTCACAAAGATCCACTGCCTCTGCCCCCTCAGTTTGAATTACAGGTATGTATCAGCATGACTGGATAATAGTGCCTTATTAAATGGAGGATTGGTAAAATTTCTCATGTGGCTATTTAGTACCTGCATTACAAAACCCAAGGTAACCAGAGAGGCCCTTCTGTCACTTATTACTTGAATTTTTGTGAGCATTGATCTTTCATTTCACCATCAGTTCCTTGCTTTGGGTGAAACTCAGGCTACTGAGGCCACTTTGAGGTGCATACTCAGAGAGCTTATGTCTTTGAATTTAGACCTTAATAGATCATATGAAGATGGACATCATGAGTACGATAGATCATCTCTCAGTCTTAGGCCAAGACAATGCTCTCCATGGAAATTAGCTCAAATATATGTTTATAGATCTTTGCCTCCAATCACATTCATTTTTGCACTTTTTCTTTTTCTTCTCTTTCTTCAGCTATTTTTTACTTCTTCCTAATTATTCACACTCATACAAACACTCAAAGAATTCTATTTTATAAAATTTAAACTAAAAATATTTTTAAACACTTCAACTAGTTGTTAAATGCAATCACTTTTATTTTTGTAAAGTTTTAATTTTTCTTTTGTGTATTTGTGTATAGGTATGAGCATGTGATTGCAGCACCCAAGGAGGACAAATCAAAATTTTTCGATTCCATTAAGGTGGCATTAGAGACAATTATGTGTCACTCATCATGTGTTCTGGGAACTGAACTCTGGTCTTCTGCAAGGACAATGCAGACTGCGTCATTTCTCTTGCCCATTTCTGGACAAATTTTTATTCACACAGGATTCTAAAACAATTTATTTTGCTTTTAATTTAATTGTTCCAATATATTACTTTTTGCCTGCATCTGTATAGGGTATGAACTTTGAGGTCAAAGAAATGATCAGTGTCAGTTTGGGATTTTAAAATTGTTCATTTTTAGTATCTGGAAGCAAACCAGAGACTCCCAGTAAAAGTAAATCTCAGCTGAGGAATTGCCCTTATATTGGTTCATGCTCATGTCTTTGGGAAGTTTTATCAATCAATGACTGATGTGGAAGGACCCAGACTCACACAAGTAAAGCCAAAACTGGGCAGGTGATTCTGTGTTTTATAAGAAAGTAGGGTGAGCAAGCCATAGAAACTAAGTCAGTAAGCAGCATTCTTTTATGGAACCTTGGCTCTAGTGAGCCTTCCTTGCCTTGAGAACCTACCTTGGCTTCCTTCAACAACAGACTGCTGCCTGTGAGCCAAATAAATGTTGTTTTTCCTCTTAAGTTGCTTTTGGTAATGTTTTTCCATAGCAATAGGTAAGTAAAACAGGACAATGCCCAATGTGGCAATAACTTCTAAGTTGTTCTTAGTAGAAATAATATTTTTTATTTTACTATTAATATAATTATATAATTTTCTACCACTCTTTCTTACTTTTAAACCCTTCTGTATAATCCTCCTGCTCTTTTTCTAATTAATGAACTCTATTTCTTTTATTGGTATCACACACACACAGAATCCTAAGTATAAAAATGCACAATGCCTGATATTGCTATAACATTGTTTTTACATTCATGTTTTCAGAGCTATTATTTATGTTTCTATATGTTTGCACCTTTGTTACAATTTGTATGGTTAGCAAATTCTTACAAAATGAAATATGCCTTTACCAGACATTCTAGAAACTGAACATCTTGTCATTTATTTTAAAAATTACAAAAAAAATTGTATATGTATACCCAAAACAACTGGAATGAATAGATGAACTCTAGCATTTCCATACAGTGAAAAATTACAATTTCAACAAACAAAATTTCAACCATTAAAATACATGGAGAAACGCTTGCAAATTATTAAATGAAAGATGCCAAACTGTAAGTGCTACAGATTGCGTCTCTCCAGCTATAAGATAATCTGGAAAAACAAAGCTGTAAAGACAGTAAAGAAGATTTGTAGCAGTTCCGGGCACAGCTCAGCAGATAAAATGCTTACATAGTAAATGTGAATACCTGATTTCACGCCCCAGAACATATGCAAAGGAAAATCAAGAGATGGTCGCATCAAGCACTGATGAAATAGAGACAGGAGGATTTTTAAAGCTCTGAAGTCACTACTTGATGTCTGTGCTAATAACAGATTTTTGTCTTAAAACAAAACAAAATTGGATGGTGTCTCAATAAAAATGCCCAAGGTTATCCTTTGGTCTACATATGCATGTGCATACAAAAAATAATACATTTTCACACATGCAAGCACATCTACACATATGCACACATACATACAGACACATTCACAAACATATACCATTTGTCTTTTCATTAGTTAGATGGAAGAGTAGATTCATGAATAGGGAACACATTAATTTTATAGTGGTAAACTGTGGTAGGTATGTATCAATGGACATTTGTAGAAATCATTGGAATGTTTATAGCATTGTATATTAGCATACATATAAATTATATAGCTGTAAACCATACAAAAACAGAGAATATGGCTATTTTTCCTGGTAATGGTGCTTGGTGTAGGCTTTTAAATTATAAAAATGTTTGACTCTTACAGTGTTGTCATACAAAAGAATTCCACAATAGCCCAGAATGGAGTATAACAAAGGTTCATTTACTTGGGGATTAGCTCAAAGAAAGGGTAACAATCTACAGTCCTCTGTGTGTCCTGGTACCTGAAACCAAATCCAGCATCTAATAGCTCCATGAATTCTTTCACTCTGGATTTGTGGTACATGAGATCATGCCAAAAGTGTTCTGGTATCTTAAAGAATATTGGCTGAAAGAATTCCTACAGCATCTTCCCCTTTTGTCTAAATAAGCAAGTCCTAAGACTAATACAAAGCTATATATAAGACCAATTATCAAGTACTTTTCATGAAAAAGAAGAAGCAAAAGCATACATATAAATAAGAATTACAACCAGCATGAACAGCATCAAACAATGAACATTAAGTATCAATAGTTGTTATATATTACGGAGTCTAAGTCTTCTATTTAAAAAGGTTTGGCTAAGTTATGAGAGGAAAGTAACTATGACTTTCTAGTCTTTAACCCGTCAAAATCCTGAAAAGGGAAATAATATTAAACAGGAAGTGCAAACAAGCAATTTCAAAATGGTACAAGAAATGACCTACATAACCAGCTATCTAGGCAATCACCCAAAGTCACGTGTGCAATGTTGGGACAACCAAATTAGGTTAAGGCCTAAAATATATGACAGACTATTTTTAGAGGCAGGAAAATTTGAAAAATCATGTTATCCTGTCTTTGCAAGGTTTTACAGTCTTTTTGTTTGTATCGTGCTGGTCCAGCCTGGATGCTGGGCATTTTGTCAGTAGTTGAGGTGGGGCAGTTCTTTGCCCCAAAGGCCAGTTTTACCAAGAAGAAAACAAGCCCCAAGTAGAGTGTCTTTGAAGTCCAACATCCTCTTGGGAATATATTGGTGCTGTCAGGAGCAATTGTGTATCACATTAACAGTACTCTAAATTATTTAAATGCCATATTCCACAGTTTTTTGAAGTATTTGAAGATTACCTATCTATGCAGAATGCATCTAAAAAACCTGATAAATCTATCTATAAGTATGACAAACATGGAAGAGTATTGACCTGTAATTCTTAATACCTATATAGCCTAAACACTAAGGCTTTATATTAAAAAATTAATCTTTAAACAAATATACAGCAAATGAAAACAATGACCTCAAAATGTAAGCAATATATGAGTATCTTGATCAGAGGTAGAAATGTGTAGTACAATATGATAAATATATCCTAAAATTGCATCAATATACAAAATATCTTAAGCAGAGATAGAGATATGCATGCATACACTATGACAAAAAACTTTCCATAGGTACACAAATATTATAAACAGAAATAGGAGCATATTCAATTTAATAAATATAATTTTACTTACTATAAATATACAAGAATTTATATCAATGTAAATTGTCTATAAATAATAGTTCATAAGCAATATAACTATTACTCACCATTATTTTTTATGAGTAAGCTCACACTAATTTACCTAGTATACCATCCCATGCATTTTCCTTTTTTTCAGTCAAGAGACATCCCTGAGCCTATTTACTTCATTTCCATCCTCAACCCTATACCAGTTATAACTAACCATTAATAATGCCCCTAGTCCTGAGGACACACATGTTGGAGAGGGGACATTATTTTCTAGAATTACTTCCAGCTGTCATGTGGGTGATTACTGCCAGGTATAATTGGAAATAGCCTTTGTGTAGATTGTAGGTTTTTCCTGAAGTTTGTATTTGAAGTTCTGGCAGAAATTGTTGTAGGGCCCACAGATTTACCCCTCTTCCTGGGGTTCATATTGAGGATAGCTTGCAGTTTCTGGCCAAACAT
This sequence comes from Ellobius talpinus, assembly GCA_001685095.1. NCBI lineage: Eukaryota > Metazoa > Chordata > Mammalia > Rodentia > Cricetidae > Ellobius > Ellobius talpinus. The sequence continues at coordinate 6,446 of LOJH01033877.1, read as the reverse complement.
CTTGTTGCAGTTTCCCGCTAAACATCCTGTTTGTTCCTGTGCTCCCCCTACCCCCACTGTTGGTTAGCTTAGGGGTTTTGTTTACTCTGAGCAGGGTAATTTTCCACCTGCCTGGTGAGGGGGGATTTCCATTGTGCAGCAGCTAGGTATATAAGGTTTTTTCTAAGCTTGAATAAGCAGCATTCGACATTCTTTCCTCAGGGATGATGTATGTCTCTTGTGTGTTCCTTTAATCTCCAGGCCCCTGCCTGGCTCGTGAATGGTACAGTAGTATGAATTGTACTGTATAGAGTAACACAGACATTACACATTGTAAGGAAGCCTACCATCTCGTTTAACCAAATTGGAATAATCTTGAGCACTATGTAACCCAAAACCAGTCTTAAAGTGGTGCCATCAGCATAATGACATCATATCAACCTGATGGAATCATTGTTATGGGGCATCATCTTCTTCCTGAAAATTTGAAAGATTACTGCAGGAACATTTTTTGTTCAGTGTGGAAAATGTAAACATTATTCATGTAGACATATATTCAATGAAAGTTATCATAGAGACAAAAATAGGTATGCAGAGAAGCAAATTTTTTGAAAGCAGAGTTTTGATAATATTAGTCACTATTAGTCACTAAATTTTATCTTCTTTTTGTCCCATAACAGGTGGCTCCTGATATGAGACAGAAAATCTGAATTTTTCTTCTGACTACATGCTTTGATTTAGAGATGGATAGCCACAGTTCATCTCCAAACCAACTCTGAATTTTAATAAATGGTAACTACTATTTTATGAATATCAATGAGATATTACCCTATAGAGGATATTGATACCATAAGTCTGATTTCTCTTTGCTTGATGATTTTTCTAGATAGCTATATTTTCTTTAAGCATCTAGAAGTACAAGGTCTCAATTTTCTAAGATGGATATTTTTCTACAAAGACAAGAAATGAACTCTGCTCCAACCCTTATGAGGATTCTGTATAACCTGTAGAATTGTCATCTCTGTGGATGAGCTTTCATTTATCTTTGTCAAGATGTTTCTCCTTTTCAAACCAAATCTTTATTAATTTTGATGGTTTTCTCCCTTGGAAACAAGAGCAAAACCCCTTCCCCAAGAAACATATCTCCTGTGAAACATTCTGAGGATAACACATCTTTGAATATACTGACTGATTTAATTAAGACATTTTTTCTATTATTCATTGTTTCTCTGCTGTCATTGTTCCTTTCTCACTAGCATTAAGAAAATTAAAGGTTAATAAAGCATTATGCAATTTATTCCTGGGGGTATTTTTCATCACTTTCTGTTTGTTTAGCATGCCCTTTATAGTTTGACTTCATCTTTTTATAACTGTCTGACCTAGGATTGTGTGGTATATCTGCAATATGCTTTATATTATAATAAGGAAAGCTGTTTCATTTTCTTAGAGACATATGTTGGAACATTGTCTGTCTTTGTACAAGTATACCCATGATAACCATTACTTCTAGCAAATGTGTGATGAATCAGCCCTTTCAGAACTCAAAGCAGTTGCCCATTGAGAATCTGATGGTGTGGTGTACATATTTTAATGTTCCAAATTCTATAAAGTGGAACACATCCATCTGCCAGATTTCATTCATTTGAGTACCCTTTGGGTTACTTCCTGCAGACAGTGGTGTTTGGTTATTCAAAGATAAAACAGGACATCTCCTTATAATCTCGTTAGCCTGTTGTCATGTGATAGAAAAATTCTTTGTTTTTAACAAGATAATATTTTATGAAATTCTGATGCCTTTAGCACATTTACAAACAAGAATTGGTGAATTTCTGTATTGCCTTATGCTAGAGGACCTGACAGATCTGTATGGGATTGGATGTGTGTTATATGTAGTGATAGGGGAGCGCAGGCCTGCTTTTCATCCCGCCCAGCTCCCGCATGG
>LOJH01033876.1:0-16171 GCA_001685095.1 Ellobius talpinus | reverse complement strand
GCTGGGGGAGGGAGGTTCTCATCCCAGCCCTGCATCCAGTCTGCTGGGGGAGGGGCTTCTCATCCCATCCCTGCATCCAGTCTACCATCTCTGCTGGAGGCAGGGCCCTGATCTTCATCAGTGCTTCCTCTTTAACCCTTTTGGTTTCATGCTGGATGCTGGATGTCAGTCTGCTGGTAGTCTTCCTTGGTGTAGCTGTCCATACCAGCCCCTCCCCCACAGCTTCACCAGGTGCCCAACACTCAGGCTATCTGTCAACTTCTTTCCTTGTTCCTTCCTCCCCATTGGTTCTTTGTAGTAGCCAAACTTAATACACCAGACTGAATAATTATGTTTAAAAAACAGTAATTATCAATACATGTCTCGTTCCATGCAGCTTTTAAATTCATGTTAATGAACTCTGTCGTCTTCTGCATAAGACTGACAGCCAGTTTTGAAGTTTTGCCATCATTTTATAAGTTGCTGCCTAGACTCTGCCTGCCTTTCCCAGAGCACTGCTTTTAGGAACTCCTGCTCTGCAGCATTCCAGAGATTTGCTCTGCCCACTCCTATGTGAGCAGGACAAGAAGCTACTCGCAGCCAGGGCAAGGAGGCAGCCAGCATAGTGACTGCTTATCTGAGCATGACTTCCCCTCATCTCCTGTCCATCAGTAACAAGCCGAAACAAAGCCCAAAGTGCAGCAGCGGCTGTGGTGTAAGCACTGCCGCACACATGGGGCAGGTGGGCCCTCCCTCTCAGTGAAGCCCACTGGGTCTGTGAACAGGATCCCTTCTGTCCTTCTTCCCAGAGCCGGCTTCTAGGGCTGCACCCAAGAGGGGTTCTTGATAGTGCCTAAATTATGTCTCTCCTTATGATTTCAGGTTGAAGTATTGGCCTCGGAGGATGCAGCCTTTGGACTCAAGGTGTGGTGCCGTTTCCCCACCCCACCCCCATTCCCTAGGCTTCACAGTAAGACTTTGCTGTTCTAATCAAACACCAGTGGACTAACCTGAGCACATGTGGGCATCACGTAGGCTGTGGTTAAGATTAGACTTTCAGTGTAAGGAACTACAGAGAACGCAGAGTTTGGTGTAGCAGTGATTGGCTCCTAAATTTGCTTTAGTCCTGGAGCAAGGTTTTCTGACATGCTATGTCATTGTTGACCGCATTTGGGAACTGAATGAATGTGACCACTGTTAAACAATGCTGCCTTGAACTGATAGTCCCTGCTTGATGCCCATCCCCACTAGTCTCATCATTGCCTCTTCTAGAAGGAGCCCACTGTTCGCGAAGGCCTGTAAACAGCTGAGTCATGGCAGAGTGGGTTTCAGTCTGTGCAGGATACCCGCTGCACCCATGTTTGGGGAGGAGAGAGTATGCAGGAGCAAAGCGAAGGGGGTCTCTATAGGAGGTAGGGCCTGAGCTGAGTTCTAAAGGCCTGGGTTGTGTGGAGACCAGTAGGAGCAGCAAGGAGAAGCGAGAGCTGCTGTGGCTTAGGACAACCCTGGAAAGTTGTCTTTACCTCGTGGAAGTGAATAGGAGCCACACACTAGCATGGCTCAGCTCCTTCTGCAGCAGGAGTCTGCGGGTAGAGTAGAGTAGGTGCCATTGCAAAGTGAGGTCATGGGAGCCTGAGAGCAGTGTGGCTCCTCTCACCGGACTCCGCCCTGTTCTGTGACCTCACTATCAGATCACAAGTTGCTCCCATTGTTTTCCCAGCTTTCTCTGTTGGCCATTCAGTGTACTCCCAGCTTTAATTATGCTAATGAGGTGAGATGACCACCCCCTCAGAGCTGTTCTGAGCCTATAAACTCACCAAGATTATACATCACAATTAAAAAGAAATTATAAATTGATACATAAATGCTCTAAATTTATCTGTTAAAAGCTTAATGTGTTTTGATGTTTCATGTCAGAAGTAACTAAATATCATAATTCTGAATAGAGTTAACTCAGTATTTACAGGATTAAACACATGATCATCATCTTCTAAATCTTTGGTTTTGTATTTAATTCCCAGCATGCATTCAGAATATTCACTGCAGACTTAATAGACCTGTGAACTTATCTCCTGAATCCACTGTATTTATTTATTCAGTAAAAAGATGAGAGATGAGGGGATCTCTGATACCCTGCTGGCTGGGTGTGGCTTGTGTTCAGAGTGCTCACATTGCTTTTGCAGCCCTAAATTCCACTTATAGGAGCCTTTTCCCAGTGAGCTGGACCAGGTCTTCAGAGTCTTTTAGATTCCTTTTTTTTTTTACTTTTGCAGATCTATAGAAATTTTAAAAATGAGATTTTTGAAGAATTTTTGTTTTACTGGTTTATTTTCTGGAGCGCAACGAAGGTGCTTCAGCTTAAAAAACTATCGTATTTCTTAGAAAATCTGGGTATTTGGCATTGGTCACAGCAGACATGCCTTCCTATACAATCTGCTGAGAGCAATGATTGAAATGCCTGCCTGACATGTGGGTGCTACACTAGTGCTGTCTCTGCATGGCATGGTCTCCTGGCCTGCAGCAGTGTGTCCTGCCATATATTTCTGGTCTTTTCTTTTTTGCTTTCATTTCATTTTATTGTTTCTAATTATTCAGCAATATTTTTCCTTATTTTAGGCCAGAATAAAATGTGTAAGCTTCTTATTCGTTCAGATGACTTGTCTCAGTGTCCCTGGATAGGGACTCAACTGTGTTGGGACCCAGAGATGCAAAGAACTTCCTGTGTCAGAATGTGGTGGCCAATACTCAGGAAATCCATTTCAGCCAATGGAGAGCTAACTTGATGGCAGGGCTGACAGAAATTACTGTTCTCAGCTAATCCGGTGGGGCATAGCTAGGCTTGTGCTTATTAAGTGTTATGTTATTTTCCACACGTTCAGGCTTATTGTTTCACAGGGCTTGTCTCCAAAAGAACTCAAAGACTTATAGCTACGTCACAGTGTCCTTCACGTGGAGATCTAAACTTTTAAGTAATTTCAGATTTCTTGAGGTTATTTTACTTGTACAATCAAAATGCATAATTAATTTTTAAGTTGTGGGTAGTTGTGCAAACAAGAGTCACAGTGAATAAGAGTGCCTAGTAACATCTGTCTCCATCAGGAGAGGGACTGTAACCTAGAGATCTTTGTTCACAGAGGTTTCTGTCCCACCTGGTTCCACGGCCATTCAGTCCCAAGGAAATACAGAGAGGCCTACATTAATTATAAACTAGTTATTTTATTAGTCCAGGCTTCTTATTAACTAACCCTTATATCTTAACCCATAATTCTTGTCTGTGTTACCCACAGACAAGTGGCTAGGTACATTTATCAGTGAGGCATTCTCATCTTGCTTCTTCTGCATCTGTGTGATGATTGCAGACTGAGCCTTTCCTCTTCCCAGAATTCTCCTATTCTGGTCATTCCGCCTATACTTCCTGCCTGACTACTGGCCAATCAGCATTTTATTAAACCAATACAAGTGACAAATCTTTACAGGGTGCACGATCATTGTCCCACAGCAGATCATTGTTTTTAACTTTGGCCATAGTAATAATGTGGTATAATTCTACAGAATGTCAGTCCAGGGACAGTCAACATGGTTGGTTTCTGTTTTATATGATTATTGTGTCTTCTGTGTCATACATGAGCAAAGGAAAGTTGCCAGCAATACTGAATTGATGAATCAGCTAAACACACACACACAGTAGGGGTTTGATTATGTTGTTAGATGTAGAGAAAAAGCTTTAAAATTGGCCTGCTGCTTATGGGGAGAAATTAATAGTAAACACATATCAAAGTAGGAGCAGATGAAAAATCCCCAAGATCATTGTTTCAGTTTCCTGAAATGGGCCCATCCATGTTGCTCTGGCCTCAAGTTCCAGGGCCCATTGATCCTCCTGCCTCAGCCTGCCTCATAGTGGGAACAGCAAGCATTGAATTATACTCTGCCTTATAATGGGTTAAACTCTTATCACTCTGCATCAGGCTCTTTCAAGTCCTGAGGCTCTGGGCATCCTCTGCCCTCTAATATTGTGTAGGTGGCTAAGTTAAGGATTATGAAGCATCAGTTTTTGGTTTCATTCTTTCTGTACAGACACCTGTTACACACACACACAGATACTGTTAGGTGAATGACTAGGAACTTGAAGAATTTGAAAGTTTGCTCAAGGTCACACTGCTCATCAGTAGCAGAGCTGGGATTTGAACCAACAAGGTCAAATCCAGAGCCTTTTGACTTCTTTTTTCTGGGTGGCGTGAGAATCCCTGTGGTGTGCACCATTATCCGCCAGCTTTTCACTTCCTGTTTCCTTTTCATCACGTCTGCTCCGCCCCTCCCCTCTTGCTAAGCTTCCTAATGACATCTGTAACTCTAAACTCATGGGAATGATTCAGTCCTGTGCGAGGCATGGCGTCCTTGTCTGCTTCCCAGCTTCCTTGGTGAGTGATGCTTCCTCTGGCTCCAGCTTAGCTGATTCTCTTCTAGTCCACCTGGCTTGGCTTTGCCCAGATGTTTCTTCCTCTGTACCTGTCAGGGCTCCAGCCTAGATTCTGCTGCCTTTGCTTTGCCAGTAATATGCCTCCTTCCCACTCCAGACATTCTCATGTGAGACAGGAACTCTCTTTGAGGCCCATTCAGGCTGGCCTTGAACTTATGATTCCCCTCCTCTAGGCTCCCAAGTGTTGGCACTACAGGCTTGAGTCACTGAACCTCACTCCCTTAAATGTCTCTCTAAGATAACGGGTATGCATAATGGTAAGAGAGGATGTTCCACACAAGGCAGTTCCTAGAGCAAACTCCTGGTGCTTGCTTGACAATAATATCATTTCACCGCAAAACAGTTTTAGGAACTCTGTTTTGTTGTATGGCTGATATGTTCTTTTGAGAAATCCTTGTTTTTTATAGTCCTCTTCCATAATTTTTGATACGAACAATTGTAAAATTTTATGGTTGGTGAGAAGAGTTTATAATATACCATAGGGCCAGCAAGATGGTTCAGTGGGTGAAGACTCTTGCCACCAAGGCTGAGGACCCGAGTTCCCTCCCTGACAACCACATGGTGGAGAGAGAGAACCAATTCTGTGGATGGAAGACTTTTCTCTGTCTTGCCTGGTGCCACTGGACCAGTTTCTCTCCCACCACCGTGTCCCACTTGCCAGTTCCCCCATCCACTTATGAAATACCACTGTGAGGCTTATTAACAGTTACAGTTATGCAGCCAGTGTCTTAGGCTTCTTACTAGCTAGCTCTAACGATTAAGTTAACCTATTTCTATTAGTCTGTGTATTGCCATGTGGCTCATGGGTGCAGCATGTTACTTCTGCGGCTACATGGCATCTACTCGACTCTGCCTACTCTCTCTGTATCTTTGAATTTCCCGCCTAGCTTTACTCTGCTAAGCCATTGGCCAAAACAGCTTTATTCATCAACCAATAAAAGCAACACATATACAGAAGGACCTCCCACATCACAATTCTTTCAGGTTGTCTACTAACCTCCACACGTGAGCCATGGCATACATGCACCACCCCCCCATAAAGAAATAAATGTAATAAAAATGCACCTGGTCATGAGAACGAACATATTGTGCTCATGGTGAAGAGAACAGGAACGGTGCTGGAGGCATTTCAACCAGGCCCTTTATGGCTAGGGCTCTCCCTCCACCTGCCCTCTCTGAGGACAGGCTCCCAGTCGTCTGTGAAGCCCAGCATGGGTTTCGGGATGCACTTCAGTCTGCATGATGTATCCCCGACCTCACTCAGCCCTCCCTGAACCTCCTGTAGTCCTCACTGTTAGTCCTGCTGTTGAACCCAGGATCCCATCTTCTTGCCAGAGGTCACATCAGCTTTTCAGAGAAAGCGAGCACCGATATAGGACTTTGCTGGTGCCATTACTTTCCTCGTAGTTCTCTGGAATTCCTAGTACTTGACGTTTGGCACTCCACAAACAGGCTTCCTTCTTACCACTTCACTTTCTATATTATTTTGGCAATAGTTTTTTTTTTACTTGTTTGGGACACCTAAAATTGATTACTGTGAAATAAAAACAACTGCATAAGCTAAAGTTACCAAGAATAGGGCTTTCAAGTAAATCCCGAATGTGATTACCCCCATGTATCATTTTTTACAGACATCGTGGTTGAGTAGGCATCGAGGGAAAGATAGCCTTTAAGTTTAGCAAGGCCGTGTTATCTCCATCAACAGACTCCAAGCACGCATCCCGTCTCTCTCTGAGCCCATCACTCTCTCTTTCTCTAGAATGCTTTTCTTCCCCACCCTACATCTCAGTCAACTTCTCTTCCTGACTGAGGCCTGCCCTGCTCCTCCTCCAGCCTCTCTTCCCTAGACTTCTGGGTTGTGTGCAGCCTCTGGGCCTGCAGCCCTCACTGCCATCACAACTCATTTGGAATTTCTCCTGAGCCACTTTTCTTTCTTCCTCTTTTGTATAGAAGAGATGACATGATGTGGCCTGGCCCAGTTCTATTATGTGGCCTTTTGTTCGCAGCAAGATTGTTCACTTAGAGACTTTATTTTGTTCCTTTCTGTCTATTCATATTGGCTCGCGTGGCTAGCAGTAATGCGTGTTAATGATTGCTCAGAGTTCTGATTGTGTAGTGGTTGTGGTGGCTGAGAGCGAATGCCTCCTCGGTGTTCGCAGAGCTCTGCTACATTCCTGTCCCGTCTCCGCCCTTATCTGGGTCCACACAGAGTGTGGTGGTCTTCACTTGTACCTCATAGCCCGCCTGGCGGAAGACTACCCTCTGGGTGTTGAGTGTGGAGAGTGTGGAGAGCCAGCAGGTTGTGCCTTGTCTTGCTGTATTACAATGCACTCATTGGGAAGCTCTGCAGGAGTGCTTACTGACCCTGTTCTTTCGTTCCTGTGACTGTCTGGCTGTGCATGTGTTCCCTGCACACATGCAGAGACAGGAGTAACAAACTCACTGGCTCTGCTTCTTGTATTCTACAGAACAGAAGCGGATTCAGGTTTTACCTAAAAGTTACAAATAACAAAGGCATTAGTCTGCAGAACTTCACACCAGTAGAAATGAAGTTTAGTTTGGTTTTCAAAATATGGTATTTTTAATTGTGAAAAAATGTGTAGACTAGAGATTGTGTTTGCCCACAATTTAAGTTGTATTTAAGTTTATTTCAGCCCAGACATCATAAACTATTCTGAAAATAATGTATATTTCACCTTCTTCATATAAAAAAATGTCAGAGCATGATCCATAACTGTCACAGGTGAGGAGAAAACAGCAATGACAGCTTCCCTCTGCTGGGCCCCTGGTAAGAACAGGGTGAAGTTTATGTACTTCTTGCCCTTCTGACCAGTCCCCATAAACAGAACTTCAACAAGTCCATTTTCTCTTCGTCCTTTTGGGTTGTAAGCATCTTGAAACAACCTCTTTACACTCAGTGTTCATCTTGGATGTTGGATCTATGAATTATCACTAATGTAGCCAGGGAAACTCAGATTAGTACAAGATAACCAAAATTAAAGATCGTCCCTTGAGTTTGGCCAGCAGCATTTCAGTAGTGAGCCTGCTAGTGGTGGCCACCCTGGCCCGTGGCACAGAGAGCATGGCCATGGCCAGTGAACTCATCAGCCAACCTCACTCCCAAAGGAAAGGTCCCAGACCATTTTTGTGACGTTCACATACTGTATTTCACAGAAGAGCCAATGACTGACTGCTGGGCATGAGGAAGGATAGAGCACTCAAGGGCTCCACCATCTCAGCACCTTGCAGGGAAGCCTAGCGGATGCTGCTCCAGCAGGCACAAAGCCTGATGAGGAGGGCAGCTCCATTAGATGCTCACTGCACACACAGTGTGTGTCTTGGGCCACCGGTGCAGTGCTGCTGGTTGAGAGTGTTTGGTTGAGCATAGTAAGATTCTGGGTATTGTTGCATCCAGCTGCGAAGCGCTCTAGTATGTTAGAAACACATACCCAAGCCCAGCGGTGGAGGGTACACACCTTTAATCCCAGCACTTGGAAAGCAGAGGAAGGTGGATCTCTGTGAGTTCAAGGCCAGTCTGGTCTACAGAGTGAGTTCCAGGATAGCCAGAACTGTTTCACAGAGAAACCCTGTCTCAAAAAAAAACAAAAAGAAAGAGATGTCCATTTCCTTTTCTTTGAAGTTACATTAGTATCGATTCTCCTGCACTCTTGCTTGTCTCCCCAAGATGTGCTTTCCCGAGATTTCCTGGACAGCTCTGTGGATGTGACCGTGACTCGGACAGAGGGGTGTTCAGGTAATGATGCTGTTAAAATCGAGCTGCAAGCACTTTTGAAGTTCTTACAAGTTCATGGGACTCGATATGAAGGGTTTGCTTTGGTGTTTTTAATTTAACTAAAATGCTGACATCTGTTAGAAATAGTAGTGAGACAGAGAATCATGTTTATCCCTTGTTGTTTTGGTCGCCGAGCCTAATTTAAAATGATAAAAATGTATGAGCAAAGCCTCAGGTGGGGAGCCAGCAGCCTCAGCAGATCTAGGAATCCCTGTCCTGGCTTCTGCTTTTGCTTCTGCCATCTGCTGGTAGCTCAGACACATTGCAGCTTGGTCTTAAGTCCAGTTTGCCTTACTGTTACTGTTATGTAGGGAAGGTTTGGGACGTGTTTGTGTGCCTGTAGTGGTGATGCAGTATTGCTTATGTTTAATCTCTTATTAGGAGCTGTTCTAACTTAGTTTTCAACTCTGGCTTTATAGGAAGCTATGAATATAAAACTTAGGAAAATAAAGAATTCTGACGATCAGATTATTTGAAATCCAGAGAATAAAAGATACACTTGTTAGAAGTTTTTTGTTTTGGTTTGGTTTGCTTTTTATTTTTGAGAAAAGGTCTCATAATGTAGCTTGCTGTGTAGACCAGACTGGCCATATAGACCAGGCCCGCCTTGACCTTACAGGCCTCTTTCTGCCACTACCTCCCAAGTGCTGGGCTGACACCTGGTTGTGAGGTCGTAGGAACATGATGAGGATGTATCTGAGAGTTGCTAGGGTCTTACCTAATTTTGAGCATGTATTAAGTATGAAATGGAGATTTTGTCTGTTAACTCACAATAAAGAGTCCTTGTCTAGCAGTTGAGCTCAGTCTGTCTCTCCGTCTCTCTGTCTCTGTCTTTCTCTGTGTCTGTCTCTCTCTTCCCTCCCTCCCTCACCAATATAAGGGAGTCAAATTGATTTCTAGTTGTCACTAATATTACTATCAGTTCTAGGATGCTGTGAGCCTTTAGTCCTTCATGCACGGAACCGCTGGCCAGAGGTCAACATGAGGTATCTTCAGTGGTCAGTCTCCACCTCCCTCTTGAGGTGGCATCTCTCACTGAAGCTCTAGGCTAGCTGACTAGGGAGCCTGGGAATCTCCCTGCCTCTGCCTTCCTAGAGCTAGGATTGTAGCCCTCCCCTGCACCTGGCTTTTCCGTGGGCTGGAGATCTGAACTCACATTCTCACGTTTGCACGGCAGACACTTTACTAACAACTGCCTTTCCCAGTAGTCTTTGTAACAGACTTCCTGTTTTCATTTAGCCAAACCTTCTCCCGTCCGCACTATTCTGTCTGCCAGTATTTGCCAGTCGGAGATAGTCTCCGTGTCTTAGGGGAAATAGAAATGTACTTCATTCACAAACACATCTTCTTATTCAATAAAGTCAGGCAAAAGCTTTAAAAGAGGACACGGATAGGAATTTCATTTTCTGCCACCTTTGTTTCCTTTTCAGATTTCTTAAAAACTCATCTTGGTCAGTTATTTTTTCATTTTCTCAAAAAGGAAGAGTAGCTAAAAATACTACTCTCAATTTCTCCTCAGTGAGGAAGGTTAACAGGTAACACTACTTACTTTCGGCCCTCTCTAGTAACAAAATAGGACAAGAACCCGGATCCCTGCTCCCAGGCGAGTGCTCTTACACAAAACTAGAACAGTGCTCCTTCTCAGTCCTCCAAGCCCAGAGCTGCATTTCAGACCGAGTCTCACAGAACCGTCAGTTTCACGATGTAGAAATAGTCCAGGGTTGGCAATGTTTCGTGAGTGTGTTAGCCTCCTATAAATGATTTACAGCTAGCAAACAACAGAATCATTTTTTAATTGCTCATCTCAAATATGTGTGCAAATTTTTTTAAGTACTGGGGCATCCCAAGTTCTGTGTAGTGTTGACACGGCAGAAAACTAGCCAGTAGATGACTTAGCCTTGGCAAAGATGTGCACTGTTTCTAGAAAATCTGTTCACAATATACTGGGAACCAGAGCTAGCATGTCCAATACTGGGAACCAGAGCTAGCGTGTCCAAGTGGTTCTTAGAGTGGTAACCATTCATTTCTGGGGGGGTTGTCTTTCTCAATCTGGTAGGTGGCAGGCACTGGATAGATGGTCTGGCCCTTCAGTACCCATCCTGAGTCTGGTAGGTACCACAGTGCCAAAGTCTGCCTTGGCCAACGGTGCTGATGCTGTGACACAGAACAGTTCGTGCCCACTTGGTCAGATTCTGTTCAGTTTTGCAAAACGATGGGAGGAGTCCCAAGATGCTTTCGGGTGCTGTGGTTCTCAAGGAGGTTCTTTTTAAAGGAGAGGAAGTGATGATGGGAGTAAGCTTAGTTCTTCCTGTAGTTTGAAGTCTGACTGACGCTGTCTTTCTCTGAAGACATGATCTTGGCAGTATTTTTTTGAGGGCTTAATTTTCTAGTAATAGTAAGAACACAGATCTTCTACCACCTCCTTCAAACACTTTTTACAATTGGAGGCAGGTTTTGGGAGCCCCTGATAGCGTTGCTATAACCACGTCAGTAACCTGCAGGCTGCTTACAGTGTTGCTGGGCAGAAGAAGGAAAAGCACCTGGGGAAGATGGGTGCCAGTTTTGATTGTGCATCTTTTAACTTCTCCCCAGTGCTAAGCTGAGTCCAGCTCTGTTTCTTTAGATGGTGGCAGCCCTTCCCCTCCCTTCCCCGTGACTTAAAGTTGGCTTCTTCCCAAGCTATGTCAGTTTTTTCAAGTAAGTTGAGAATGTCAAAGTGGCTGGTGTTGAAAGAGCCAATATGTTAGAAGATGCGTGAAGCCAAGTAGAACGTTTGCATGAGTTAAAGACTGTATTAGTGGATGGTTTGAAAAGTCAGATTCGAGCGGGGTTAGGAATGACTGGTTGAATGATACTTATAGATCAGACATGTCTGTGATAAATCCTTATAAACGTTATTCCCAAATAAGAAATAAAGTTATCATTTTACAACTGAAGGGTTGTCTCCTCTGGGGAACTCATCAAAGATGAAGCTCTTGGAGCAGTAATACAGAGAAAGCATTTCATAATGAACTTAGAAATGCAATGGAAGTGAGCGAAGGTCTGGGGGACCTGTTTGTTTTCCTAACTCTGCTTTTACTCTTCTAGCAGTTGGCTTTTCCATCTTGTGTGGTTGCTTTAGTAGCTCGCGTGTATTGAGAGGCTGGACTGTGTCACAGAATTCCATTTGAAAGCTCACAGCTCTAACACAGAATAGTAAATACACCCCATCACCCTGTTGTCATAATCATGTGTGTGCCACCGAGATCTGATGTGTCTCCTCCATGCATTGATTGTAAAGTTAGGCCAAGGGTTTTACCATCGCTGACTTGGTGATTTGTCCATAGCGAAAGCCAGTGGTTATATGCCCTCACGTGCCAGGACAGGAAATTACCCTCACCACCCGCCCACCAAAAACTGCCACGCTCAGGTGCGGCCTTCCGTGCGTAGCCACTCACTTTGCTGTTTGCAGTGTGTGAGTTTAGATGGATCTGTGAGTGTGAGCGGAGAGTGTGTGGAAGGACAGAGAAGGCCGAAATGGTTGACTTGGGCTCCTTGTGGCACAGTAGGCTATGTGTAGAAACTGTAGTTTGTCCCTCCAGCTACATTGGGCAGTTTAAATGTAGCTTAGCTGGAGACTCCCTAGCAAGTCAAGTCCTTTCTAAAAGAAATGCCTAACTTCGTCCTCTCCATCAAGGAAACGTCCATTTCTGGATTATGAAAATGATAGTAAATTTCAGGATGAAAAATGAAATAGTAAATGAACACATTATTTAACATGAAAGTTAAGTATAGGCTTTGATTGAATAGTCTGTATTCAGACGTGGTAAAATTAGTACAATTTTAGGAAATATTTTAAAAATATTTGAACTTCTTGGAATGTGCATCAACATGTTTACTGTGTTTTAAGCTTGTTACTTTCCCACGTTTCTAAAGTATGCTCATATTTTGTGTCACTCAGTTTTTAACCCCTTATAGCAAAGCTAAGCTTCTCTGGCTGTCTGGCTGTGTGCAGAAGGGAATAGTGTGACTGTTAGAGATTTCTGTAGTGTGCTGCAGCAGGAGTAACAACAGTCTCCAGGCATGAAAACATTCCCCGTGACGAAGGGAGGGTTCAGAAGGAGCCGAGAAGACCTGGTTATTTGATGCAAAAAGTATTTCTTTATTGTGTGGCTACTCAATGGGCTGCAGGTTTGACATAATAACCTTTATAAAAATTAATCTCAGGCATGAGCTAAAACACCTGATGACATCACACTCATGAAATGAGTTTTGCCTTCTGATCAACTGTGGAAACGTTTCTAATGTGCTCTGTAGCAGCCTATGCGGCCATCACAAGCCCAGGTAGGACCAGGCCAGGCAGGCACACACGTAGCTCATCAGTGGAGAAGCTTGCGTTCACATATATGCTCTTGTGTACAGAAGATGCGTGGAGAACTTGACCTCCCTAGAGGGTACACTCTGAAGGGAAGGAAATGGAGGTCTGCCAGGCTTGCTGGCTGGAGTCATGGACAAGAGCAAGGCCCGTCTGAACTGCCACTCAGTTCTTATTCTGCGTTTGCACGGCTGCTGATTAGAGTGGCTTTCGCCCAATTACGCTGTGATTATTCTGCTGCACTGTAATTGACTGGGGAGATATGCTAATACCTGTCATTTGGGATGATAAAAGATGAGCGAGGGACGCAATGCATTATTTAGCTGGCTGTGTGATAGATGAGGGATGCGCAGAGTGCTTTAATTGCTGAGGAGAGAGGTTAAGCTGAACGAACGGATGAATTAGAAATGAGCTTTTTTATGGCTCATGGAAAAGTGAAATAAAGGAAAATGTGCCCTAAACTAAGGCAGCAAATGGATGAGCACGGGGCGGTTAGATCTTCCAGTATCTTGTTTATCAACTTAAATAGGAGCAAAAATGTACTTAGAGTTCAGTAAATAATAAGCAGAATGAGAATATACAAAACATTGTATATTAAGCAAAAACAATTGTAGAATCATTTTTACCTTAGATGGCAATATTTGTGATTTGTGAACTCTTAAATTTACTGCTTTAGCTCCTGCTGAATGTAATATGCAGCGTTTCTGAACTTGCATCTTTCAAATGTAAGCCTCAAAGCATCTACATTCTGTGTGCCTATTTCTGAATCAATGTAGGCAGGAAGACTAAGAAGAATGAATATTTATAATACCAGGAGAATGTAATAATATAATTAGTGAGAGAATATAGATAATTCTTGAGTGACAGCGTCGGGGCACTCAGTGCTGTGCCCTCATGAGCCAGCTAGGTAGTTAGGTATTGACATTTCATTGGAAAGAAACACAGGGAAGAGTCTCTAATTTCCCTTTTCGTACTCTTTCCCATTGTCACACCCATAAGTAGTCTTCTGCCCATATTTCTCAACAGTATTTAATTTATTATCTTGGCACTTCTGTGGTTATTTGTACGATGATGGTTTGCTTTGTTTTACTCGTGTTCAGTTAATAGGAGACGTTGTGGCAGATGCAGGCTGAGCGGCGGTTTGCAGACGTGGGTGTCTCAGAAGGAAGGCAGGCCTGGCACACGCTAGCTCCCATGCAAATCATATGACACACCACACGCACCACTATACTAAAATGTCCCCACCCCACACAAAACTGCTGTTTTATTCTGTGGATGAGGAAGCGGCGATGGAGGCGGGAGGCGAGCACAGAGCTGGTATTTCTGTGAAGGGAAGGTGGTGACGTTTGCACATGGTTGAGTTCTCTGCAGCCAGCCAAGCTGCAGCCTGCTGACTCAGCGGACTGACCTGGAAGTAGCTCCCAACCCAGCCCCAGGGTGCGTGGCTCTGAACAAAAAGCTCACATCTGAAGATGGCGCTGCCTTCTGCACTCAGATTTACCATTTCAGAGGCTGATCACCTTTCTCCAATATAGTTAGCCCATTCCTCCCCCCTTCTTTTTTATTCACTGTTGTTTGCTTACTTGCTTGGTTTTCATATTTGATCTGAAACAAAGTAAATCTTCTATCTGGATACTCTCTGCTGATGTCTTTGGGATTCCAAATGGATTCCATAGCTGTGTAACAGAACACTGTGAGACAGCATAGGACATAGGATCAGCGTGTAGGCAGCCTTAAAGACTTTAGGATGAAATCATCATGGCTAAGACAAACACCAGTGCATAGCAAGAACTGAAGCTTGAGCTGTGCCTAACACAAGCACCACATTTCAGAAAGCAAAACAACACAGCCGTCCCGGGAATACTGTTCCGTATTGACTGTTCTTGTCAGTAACCTCTTTCCTGTTGTACTGAAAAGAAATACAAGCTGGTCCCCTCCACCCTTCCAGCCAGGCAATTACTGAATGCTGCAACTTTGTCTCTTAATCTTAACCAATTTTTCTATTAAATAATGACTTCTTTGAGACCTTAGCCCTCAAAGGGTTTGCTTTGTTTTATATGTTTTAAAAACAAAACAAAACATTCTATAGTTTTTTGATGTTTGCCTGATGTAATATGTCTCGCTATAAATCTGGTTTGTGGTTAAATAATTGTATGTCAGGAACTGTGTGCTGTCCCATTCTTTGCCTTAGACTGAGTTCTTTAAAAAATGCCGGGCCATGAAACAGCTTCGTCACCAGAAATGGCCTAAAGCCAGCTCCCTTTTGTTTCCTCAGCATAGCCATGTATCTCACTGCTCAGTTAGAGGGGATTGCTGTTTTGGTCCCGAGCTAATAAAAATATTGTTTATAATGGTTCTGGGCTAATAGAATTATTTTTTTAATATGTGGGTATATTACTCAGTACCAGAGATTCCTATCTCATTTTGGGGGTTTAGCGCTAGCTACAGTGAATGTGGGGAGTGAGACAGCCCATTTTAGCCGCATCACAAAATGGGAACTGGGTCCTGTGACACAGTACTAACCAGGAGAGCTTCCTCCTCTCCTGGGGCTGCTGTCTCTGCTGTGGGAGAGACTCCTGCCTAATGAGCTAGTGTAGGATGTAGTAGAGAGAGAGGGAGAGGGAGAGGGGAGAGAGGAGAGAGAGGAGAGAGAGAGAGAGAGGAATGGGTGCTGGGTAGTCAGGTACCTAAAGCAATTCTTCTAAGAAGTCATTTCTGCAAAATCAGATGCATTAGCCCAATGTTCATTTTTTACGTCACTGAGTCTGCGAGTCAGGTGGCCAGTGCCTGCATCCTCCACATATCTGATATTTACATTACAGTTCATAACAGTAACAAAATTACAGTTATATAGTAGCAACCAGTTTTAGGTTCTGGAGTCACCACGCCATGAGGAATTGTATTAAAGGGTCACAGCATTCGGAAGGTTGAGAGCCTCTGCTGTGGAGACTTGAGATGCCAAGGAGGAAAAGTGTCAGTGTTAATGTGTGTGTGTTTGTGTGTGTGTATTATATCATTAGACCTGCCTCAAGTCTTTTATATATATATATATAAATTACTATTTAGAGCTTTTATGTTGAACACTCATTTTGGAACATAAAAAAGAGAGCAAATAAAATTAACTTTATTTTCTGTTTTTTTGAAGCAGGGTTTCTGTTTCTCTGGGTAACAGCCCTGGCTGTTCTGGAACTTGCTTTGTAGACCAGGCTGCCCTTGAACTTACAGAGATCACCTGCCTCTGCCTCCCGAATTCTGGGATTAAAGGCGTGCACTACCACCTGACAGAAATAACTTTAAAACATTCTAAATAATTGTTAATATATTCTCTAAGTTCTGTAAGTGAACTCCACATGAAATACAGTATATGTTCTTTTAAATTTTTTAAACTTTTTTTGTCTCCTTAAAACTCAGGGTCGCTCTTCCTTTTAAAACTCTGTGCTGAGATATTAACTTACCTCAGCTAACAGCTGGTCCCCTCCAGAATAGCCTTAAGGGAAAGTTATTTTTTTGTTTTTTATTTATTTATTATGTATACAATATTCTGTGTGTATGCCTGTAGGCCAGAAGA
>LOJH01033875.1:0-16172 GCA_001685095.1 Ellobius talpinus | reverse complement strand
CTTCAGGCATACACACAGACAAAATATTGTGTACATAATAAATAAACAAACAAAAAACCTGATTTATTAGCCGGGCACACATCTTTAATCCCTGCGCTCTGGAGGCAGAGGCAGGTAGATCTCTGAGTTTGAGGCCAGCCTTGTCTACAAAGCGAGTTCCAGGACAGCCAGGGTTGCTACACAGAGAAACCCTGTCTCGAAAAACAAAAACAAACAAAAAAGATGTTATGTGCATGCCTGTATATGTAGATGCCCCTGGAAGCCAGAAGAGGGCGTCAAATGTGTTGTGTATTAGTCAGGGTTCTCTAGAACAACAGAATTTATAGAATGAATCTCTCTACATACATAGAAAGGGGCTTTATTAGAATGACTTACAGGCTGTGGTCCAGCTAATTCAACAATGACTAGCTATGAGCAGAAAGTCTAAACATCCAGTAGTTGTTCAGTCCACAAGGCTGAATGTCTCAGCTGGACTTCTGTGGACACAGGAATTCCACTGCCAGTAAAAAATGGACTTGTTAGCAAGGAGAGAGCAAGAAGGCAAAGAACAAAAGCTTCCTTCTTCCATGTCCTTATGTAGGCTTCCAGCAGAAAGTGTGGCCCAGATTAGATCCAGATTACTTACTACAAATTAAGTAAAAACTCTCTCATATGTGTGCCCTCCATTTTGGGGTATTAGTTACAGATGTAAGTCAAGCTGATAACCAACACACATTCGGAGCTGCCATGTAGGTGCAGAGATTGATCCTGGGGCCTCTGCAAGAGCAGCAATAGTTTTTAACCACTGAACCAACTCGCCAGCCCCTCAGCCACAACTGTTTTAATTCCAAACCAACCTAGTGTTTCTCAGGCAAATAAGAGGAGACCCCCAAGCCTCAAAAAACTAATTTTTATTGGGAAAACTGCACAAACAACCTACCCCCACCTTCAGGATCAGGGAAGAGGGTCAGGGATCTGCTCCCTCCTCCCCTATGTACAATCTCTCACAATCTGTCCTGAAAAGGGGCCTTCCTGCAGGAGCCCCTTTTCATCTTCGGACTTGGCACTCTCATCTGTAAAATGGGCTCAAGGAGAACCAGCGCTCTCCCTAGCTTCCTGCCAGCACTGTAGATGTCCAATTCAGGATGAGGAAGCTGGAAGACTGGTCAAGGTTAGCCTCAGGGAATGGGGTATGCTACAGCACACTCCTCACCCAGTACCTCCTCTGGCACCTCAAAGGCTACGTGGCTTCAGGCCCTGGGGACAGGAGACCACCCCCGAAAGCTGCCTCTCGGTACTGGTTGGGGAACATGTTGCTGCCCACAAGGCTGGCGGTGCCGATATCTCCAGGACCCAGGGCTGCATATGAGTCCAGCATCAGGGGCTCCGGGCCAGGAGACTCCACAACCGTAGCCCCTGCACCCCCACCACCCACCACAGCACTGGCAAGTGGTGGTGCTGGGGGAAGCAGGTCCAACATGGTGAAAAGTGCAGGGGCAGAAGGGTCATAGGCAAAGCCATCGTCCAGGAGGTCAGGGTCACCAGGAGGCTCCAAGCCAGGAAGAGATATAGCACTAGGGAAGAAGTCAGTGTCTGGCGGCTGCAGAGCTGATGGTGGGAGAAACAGGCCTGGCGAAGAGAGAAGGATGGCTGGATTAGAACCCACCTTGGGCCAGGCAGTAAGAAACCTGGACCCCATGGTACTAAATGTATTTTTGTTTTGTCTTGTTTTTGGAGACAAGTTTTCTCTGTGTAGCCTTGGCTGTCCTGGAACTCGCATTGTAGACCAGGCTGGCCTCAAACTCATAGAGATCTATTGGCCTCTGTCTCACGAGTGCTATGATTAAAGGCGTGTGCCACCACCGCCTGGCAAATGTATTCTATCTTAGGCCTTTAACCCTAACCTGAGTAGGAAGGAAGTGCTACCACTCCATTTTATTTTGTGTGTATGGGTGTGTGTGCATGATGTGTGTGAGTGGGCAAACCTGCTGCCATTGTGTATGGGAGGTCAGAGTTCACCTCTGTGGAGTCATTTCATTCCTGCTACCTTTATATGGAGATAGAACTCAGGTCCAAGCTCGTATGGCAATTGCCTTTATCCACTGAGTCATTGCACTAGACCATATTTTTTTAATGCTATGAGTGCTATGAGTGTTTGCCTTTGTATAATGTGTGTGTGTGTGTGTAAAACACACATGAGTTCCACAAGACCCTGTCTTTAAGGAGGCAGTGGTGGAAGGATGGCTCAGTAGTTAAGAACTTGCTACTCTTGCAAAGGAACAGGGTTGGGTTCCTAATCCCCACTTCCAGTGGCTCAAAATCCACCTGTAACTCCAGCTCCTGGGGATCTGACGCCCTCTCTTGGCCCCCATGGGCAACTGCATGCCTGTGCCATACACTCACCGGGACCTGCATACATTACAAGTAAATAAGCAAAACTAAAGGCAGGGTCTCAGGCCATCCGGACCCCCCCACTGGTGAAAGGTGCATCCTGCCAGCCCTGATGACTGGTGCAAGTGCAGTCCTGGAACCCATGCAGTGACTCCTGTAAGTTGTTCTCTGGTCTCCACATGCAACCTGTGTGGAGCATGTGTGCTCCCACATATATGCAAAATAAATAAATACATGTTTTAAAAAATCCTTAAAAATAAGACATGGTCTCCTGTAGCCGAGGCTAATCTTAAATGTGCTAAATAGCCAAGGATATCTCTGAACTCCGGATTCTCTTGCCTCTACCTCCCAAGTGCTACCACATCTGAGTTTTTACATGGTACTGGGGATCGAACCCAAGGCTTTGCACGCTAAGTTGCCTCTCACAATGGAACTATATCCCCCAGTCCATCATTCTTCTTTAATAATAAAATTATTTTTAAGATTATTATATATACAGTGTTCTGCCCTGCATATACGCTTGCACACAAGTAGATGGTTGTGAGCTACCATGAAGTTGCTAGGAATTGAACTCAAGTCCTCTGGAAGAGCAGCCAGTGCTCTTAAAACCTCTGAGCCATCTCTCCAGCTCCCAATAAGCAAATTATTAAAGGCAATGAATGAAATAACAGCTAGTCAAAGCCTGTCTACTCACAGAACCAGAGCAGGATCCAGGTTCTCAAAAGGAGCAGGGCTGAAGGTATAGCTATGGTGGAGTGGGTATGGAGGGAGGGAGGAAGGGAGACAGACAGAGACAGAGAGACAGAGACGCCCTGGCAGCCACTGTAGAACTCAGTACACTCACCACAGTCCTAGCTCAGTCTCCCATGTGCTGGGTTTATAGGGGTGAGCCACCATGCCTGCCCTCTCTTGGAGTTCAGTGCTGTCATATGTCACAGTCAGCTTTAACTGTCTACTTGACACAGCCCAGAGTCTCCTGAGAAGGGAATTCTAAAGGAGGGATTGCTCAGATTGGATTGGCCTAGGGGCATAACTGTATGGAATTGTCTTGATTGTTAATTGACATAGGACACCCAGCGTACATTCCCTGGGCAGGTGGTCTTGGACTAAATAAAAGTGCTAGCTAAGTGTGGTTCTGCCAGAGAGCAAGCCAGCGATAGGTGCTCCTCCATGCTTTCTGCTTCAATTCCTGCCTCGACTTCCCTCAGTGATGGACTGGGACCTGAAGCAGAAATAAATGCTTGCCTCCTCCTCCCCTTAGTTGCTGCAATTTGGTCTTGGTGTTTCTCACAGCAGCACAAGGTGAGCAGAGCTCACTAATGTTCTACTAACTGGAACATGGAGTCGATGGCAAGAGCTGCAGCAGCCACCTTTGGCCAGGAGGTAGAAACTGCATGAAAAGGGACCAAGGCTCTGATGCGCATACAAGCACCAGACCCATGGCTCCTGGGGAGAAACAACAAACATTCCAGCCTGTTTCTCTCTCTCAAGTTTGGCGTGAATATACCTAAAAATGAAATGCCCTGGCCTGGTGGTCATGCCTTTAATCCCAGCAGAAGCAAGTGGAGCTCTGTGAGTTTAAGATCAGCCTGGGCTGCATGAGATTGTCTCAAAGAAACAAAGAGACCCTGTGCTCAAAACCCCTCGGCCATTCTGGAGGTTGTTTAAAGAGTCCGTGTACTCAGAACCCCTCGGCCGTTCTGGAGGTTGTCTAGAGTCCATGTACTCAGAACCCCTCGGCCGTTCTAGAGGTTGTGTCTAAACAGTTTTTGTGCTCAGAATCCCGTTTTTAATCGTTAGCAGTGCTTCCGTGACTTTGCCCCCTCACCGCCAAACCTGGAATGAGGGTGGGGCCATGAGACTTGGGAACCATGAGAGAAGCTGGGGAGATGGCTAGGATTTGTGGTTACAAGGGGCAGAGTCATTGTGCAACGGACACCAATTGCATGAAAACCAGAGACAGTCATGGTACAACAACCCCAGGATGGGATGGCTCTGGTTCCAGCCCCTGAGTGACTAAGAATTGACTGGGATTTGGGTGCCCTGAAGCAAGCCGAGGTAGTGGGGAGAAATTCCTTTGTTTCATCTTTTTCTTTTTATTGTTTGTTTTGTTTTCAAGACAAGGTTTCTTTGTGTAGACCAGGCTAGCCTTGAACTCAGCAATCCTCCTACCCCTGCCTCCCAAGTACTGGGATTAAAGGCATGCACCACCACTGCTCAGCTCTCATTTTTCTTTTTTGTGTGTACGTGTATACACATGAGTGCACATGGATACATATGTGTGTAGTCAAAACAGGCCAGCAGGTGGCTGTGCTGAGAAAAGGCTCAGAACTAGAGATGAGCTTACTTCCATCCTTGTGCCAGCTGCTGCCAGGCTCACACTCACTACTGCTGCTCCATACAGATGGCCTGCATGTCCATCTTCCCCTCCCCAGCCACAGATTCCCTACACTGTGATTTCGTGGGAGGCATGGCACCTGTCTGCGCCTCTGGTTTTTAAAGTCTGTGATAAGCAGCACACAGCAATGGTCTGCAAACTAAGGAGTAAGCACAAACACAGCTAAGGTGCCTGTCACTGAATGTCTGTAAAAAGAAACTGATCTAGGGGGCTGGAGAGATGGCTCAGTGGTTAAGAGCACTGGCTGCTCTTCCAGAGGACCCAGGTTCAACTCCCAGCATCCACATGGCAGTTCACACCTGTAACTTTAGTTCCTGGGGACCTGATACTCTCACACAGACATGCATGCAGGCAAAACATCAATGAACATAATAAAAATAAATCATTAAAAACTAAAAAAGGAAAAAAACTGATCTAGGTTTGGGGATATAACTCAGTTGGGAGAGTGCTTGCCTAGCATGCATCAAGCCCTGGGTTCGATCCCTAGGACCACATAAACCCAGATAATAGTACATGCCTATAACCCAAGCACTTTGGAGGTAGAGGGAGAAGGATCAGAAGCCCAAGGCCAATTTTCTACTATTAGCCTGGGTGAGAGACTTTAAAGTAGATATATAAAATAACTGAGTTGGCTCTGGTGGCCCAGGTAGCTCATACCTGTAATCGCAGCTTGGGAAGCTGAGACAGGGTTCCACGTGTTCCAGATTAGCCTGGGCTAGACAGATATGTTGGCTCAAAGTAAGAACAAAATTAGGGCCAGGTGTGGTGGTACTCTTCTTTAATAAGAGGGAGAGACAGGAGGATGTCTGGGAGTTTAAAGCTGAGCTGCTCTATATAGGCGCTCCAGGATAGCTGCCGGGCGAGACCCTGTCTCACACAAACACACCCAGGCTGGCGAGATGACTCCATAGAAGGAGGAAAATAACTCCTGACAGTTGTCCCTGTCCTGCACATGCGCACTCACACAGATGATGATAAGTTTAATTTAGTTCAAAATTTTAAACTATGGAAGAAGCCAGGCGGTGATGAAGCACATCTTTAATCCCAGAACTTGGGAGGCAGAGGCAGGAGGATCTCTGTGAGTTTGAGGTCAGCCTGGTCTACAGAGCTAGTTCCAAGACAGGCTCCAAAGCTACAGAGAAACCGTCTCGAAAAAAAAAAATTTTTTTAAACTATTTCTGTTGAGTATGGCAGCCTGTAATCTCAGCATTTGAGAGCCTGGGGCAAGATGGCTGTCTTTTTTGAAAATTCTATTTTGTATGTACATGAGTGTTTTGTCTGTGCACCACATGCATGCAGTGCTCAAGGAGGCCAGATGAGGACGATAGAGCCCCTAGGGCTGGAGTTACAGGTGGTTGTGAGATGCCATGTGGGGGCTGGGAATTGAACCCCCGTCCTCCGAAAGAGCAGCCTTTGCTCTAACAGTGGAGCCACCTGTCTGTCCAGCCCCCACCAGGATGGTTTCAAGGAGAGAGTTTCTTGGAACAAATAAAACAAAAATCTCAACCTACAGCATCATATGTTGCAGTGACAGCTCCCATCCCCAGCACTGAGCAGGCCTGACCCTGCTTAGCTTCCCTGACAGGGGGATCAGACACACTCATATGACAGAGTCAGTAATCCCATCACGCTGTCTTTTGAGATGAGGTACAGAGGAGTCTCAAACTTACAGTGTAGCTAAGATGGCCCTGAACTTCTGACCCTCCTGCCTCTACTTCCCAGGAGCTGAAGTCCCCACACAGGTGCCAGCACATTTGAACTGTGTGGTGCAGGGAATGAATGCAGGGCTCTGGGTGTGCCAGACAACCAGCTAGCTGCCAAGTCAGCTACAGCCCAGCCTGGAGCAGAAGACAGTGTCCAAGCCTAGATCTGAGCTGATCTTTCCCGGTCTGGTGCAGTCATTCAGCAGATGGGAATACTCCTACAAATGCCTAACGACCTGAGTTCAACCCCTGGAACCCCTTGTAAAAGAACTGACTCTATGAAGTTGGGGTTGTGTATTTTGTTTTAAGATTTTTGTTGGTTGGTTGGTTTTGACACAGGGTCTCACTATGTAGTCCTGGCTAGCCTGGAACTTGCTGTGTGGAGCAGGGTGGCCTTGAACTCACAAAGATGTACCTGTCTCTGCCTCCCAGGTACTGGACTAAAGGTGTGCAATACCATATCCAGTCTGCCTCCATACATGTGCTGCACCCATATTATACACACATCATCATAGAAATGAATAACATAAATTTAAAAGGTAATTTTTAAAAGCCTTTTTCTAAGGATCCCTGAGGCTCAGAGAGGTGGAGAAACTTGGAAAAAGTCACATAGCAAATATTCCCTGAACAGATCATAGCCTCTGTTCTGTCTCCAAAGCCTTCTAATTACACTTATATGAGATGTAATTCTTGACACAGGGTCTGTCTTGAAACTGTATGCAGACTATGTTGGCCTCTGACTATTGGTAATTCCCCTGCCTCAGTCTCCTGAGTGCTAGGATCATAGATGTGAGCCACTACCAGGCTCCTAGACCCCTTATTCTTTTTACTCAATGTTGCTAGATGTGTGGTCAGCTGCTGACCTTGGGAAAGCGTTCAGAGGAGGTGAAGAAATCAGAAGTGTTGAAGGGGATGGCTCAGTGGTTAAGAGCACTGGCTGCTCTTGCTGAGGACCCAGATTCTGTTCCCAGAATCCATGTGGCAGCTCACAACTGTCAGTGGCTACGATTCCAGAGGATGTGATGCCCTCTTCTGGCCTCTGTAAGCACCAGGCATGCACATGGTACACACATGTAGTGCAAGCAAAATGCCCATACATATAAGATAAAATATTCTTTTTAAATTCTGACAAGAAGAAAGACACAGAGAAACAGGACGGGACGGACTTCCTGTTGCCCACACAGAGAGGAGGAGGCTGCAGACTTCACACTCACCTGAGCTGTGGCCAGGAAGAAAATGGTCCAAGAACACTGGTTTCTTTTTCCGTCGTTTGCTTTCAATTCCATGTGGATCTGGGGGAAGATGAAGATAAGGATTCCTTACCCTGCCGACCCACCCTCCCCTAGCAGGTCACCTGGCCCTCCCAAGAACCTGGGGACGGGTGTGGGCAGGGATAGAGGAACACACCAGAGCTACTCAGTTCCCCAAGGACATTGGGCAGTCCTCGCTTCCGCTTCTTGTCTACACCATAGCTGTCTGTTCAGGAGAGAGCAGAAGCATCAAAACATCAAACAGCAGTTAATCGCAGAGGTCGCTGTGACAGCCACCAAGGTCACTAGGACAGTCAGTCACTGAGGTCACTATGACAGCCAAAGGTCACTTTGACAGTCAGTCATGGAGGTCCCTGTGACAGTCAGTCAGAGGTCATTATGAGATTGGCCACAAGGGTCACTGTGATGGTCAATCACAGAGGCCACTATGGCAGTCACAGAGGTCACTGTGACAGTCAGATGTCCTTACAGAGTCAGTCACAGAGGCCACTGTGACAGACAGTCACAGAGGTCACTATGACAGTCACAGAGGTCATTATGATACATTATGATAGTCACAGAGGTCACTATGACAGTCACAGAAGTCACTATGACAATCTCAGAGGTCACTGTGATAGTCAGAGAGGTCACTATGACAACCACAGAGGTCACTATGATAGTCACAGAGGTCACTATGACAGTCAGTCACTCGGTCACAATGACCAGTCACAGAGGTCACTATGACAATCGCAGAGGTCACTGTGACAGTCACAGAGGTCACTATGACAACCAGAGGTCACTGTGAGTCACAGAGGTCACTATGACAATCTCAGAGGTCACTATGACAACCAGAGGTCATCATAACAGTAGTCTGTCATAGAAATCACTATGACACTCGATCACAGAAGTCATTAAAAGAAGACTGGGTCTTCACCAACTTATACAAGTAGATTTCTATATTCTTAATTAGGATAAAAGCTCAACACAGTTCTCTGTAGATCCTTCCTGAGGCCTTCGTACTGGCTAGCCCAGTTGCTTTCACCTTCTCTCTCACCTTTCTCTGTGTGTACAGTTATACATGCATGGAGACCAAATGTCAACCCTGGTTGCCATTCCGCATTTGTCATCTAACATTTTGCTTTATTATGTTCTTTTGTTTTGAGATAGTTTCCTAGTGGCCTGCAGTTTGCTGGTCAGCCTGGGTCTTGCTGGCTAGACGTCTCAGGAACCCAGCCGACTCCATCTTCCCAGTGCTAGGAACAAGCAACCCTGCCTGGCTTTCTACCAGGGTGTTGGGAATTAAACTCAAGTCCTCATGCCTGCAGAGAAAGCACTTTACTGACAGAGCTATTGCCCCCAGGTCTGCCTTCTGCCTCTAATTCTTCCCCAGATATACTTCTTCAAGCAAGGCCAAAGACCTGATCTCCAGAGTTGGGGGTAGCTGTGGGTGGAGTGGTTACCATGATCCCGAGGCAGGTATGTGAAGGGCAGTGGCTCGCTGCACACCCCATCCGTGAGTCTCTGCAGGAAGACATTGACAGTCACAGGCTCTGCAATCTCCAGGTCCTCGTAGGGTGGCGTCTTGAACACAATGGCAATCTGCCGGTGCACGTCAGCTTGAGAGAAGTCGGCTCTGCCTTCCCAGGAAGCCGTGCTGAACACCACGGATATGTCCTCTGGTGAGGGTAGGTCAGGGTGAGGACACAGCTAAGTCAAGCGACTGAGCCCCTACTCACTCAGTCTCCTCCCAATCCAACCAGTATTTCAAATAATAAAACTACCCTGGGACGTTTGGCATAGCAGTGCATTCCTTTAATGCCAGCACTCAGGAGGCAGAGGCAGGGGAACCTTCGTAGTTTGAAGGCAGCCTGGTACACACAGTGAATTTCAGGACAATAAGAGAAACAGTCCCTGTACAAAACAACCAACAAACCCAACTACCCAAGGGTCTCTACACAAAAGAAAATCACACAGGTATGGTGACAAAGAGCTGTAATCTCAGCACTTGAGAGACTGAAGCAGGAGGACTGTGAATTCAAAGTATGCCTAGATTACTAAGTTAGACTCTCTCTCAAAATTTGGTGTAAAAGAACTAGGGGCATAGTTCAGTGGTACAGAGCTTGTATAAAATCCACCAGGAAGGTCTGGGAGCATGGTCAGTGTAGAGCCCTTGCCTAGAATCCCCCAGTGGGGGGCTGGGAGTGTGGCTCAGTGGTAAAGCCCCTGCCTAGAATCCCTAGTGAGGGGCTGGGGTCTGGCTCAGTGATAGAGCCCCTGCCTACCATGTACCACAACCTGTGATTCCAAACATTCCTAATAAAAACAAACACAAGGGCTGAAGAGAGGGTTCAGGAGTTAAGAGCACTGGCTGCTTCCAGAAGACTAGGGTTCTGTTCCCAGAACCCACAAGCCAGCTCACAACCATCTATTGCTCCAGTCACAGGGGATCCAACACCTTCAAGCACTGCACTGACCTGGCACACAGACATACACACAAACAAAATACCCATATACAAAAGAAATAATAACAACAGCAATAAAAACGTAAAGCAAAGAACTGGAAAACTCCCAGGAAGCCTCTTGCTTTATGATCATCATCATAACAGGTGGAGAGAAAGCAAATAAGATGGGACAATGTCCTGCCCTGTCATTTGCTTGTTTTTAAATGCTCCTTCTTCAAATAGGCTTGGAAACAAAACTGAAAAACCAACTACCAAAAATGAAAAACCATCCTCTACTCAAGACCATTCCACTGGGGACAAAGCAAGAGTCCCCTCCTTTCTCCGGCTGTCAGTCCTGTACCATTCACACTTTCCTTCTTTTGTTGTTGGTTTGCTTGACCTTTGAGACAGTCTTATTATGTAGATCAGGCTGGCTTGAAGCCTTCCTGCTCCAACCTTCCAGAGTGCTGGGATTACAGACATGTGCCATCAGACTGGTTTAATTATACATTACAGTCCTAGGAATGAAATTCAGGCCTCACCCATGCTAGACAAGCACTTACCCTATTACTGAGTCCCTCACTGGGGGATTCTAGGCAAGGGCTCTACCACTGAGCCACACCCCAGCCCCTCACTGGGGGATTCTAGGCAGGGGCTCTACCACTGAGCCACATCCCTAGCTCCTCTTAAAACATTTGAGCAATTGCATTTCTAGTGTGGCAGCATCCTGAAAGAGCACTGCATACCCTTGGTCAGCTCATTGGCTTCCATACCTGGCAGAGATGAGCTAGCAAACAAAGCCATTGCCTGCACCTGCCTGACTGCAGCAAAGGCTCTGACTCCCTCCAGAGTGCTGCCCTGGTAAACCAGCACCCCCCTCTGCCTCTGGACCTCTCACCTTTTTGCACCTTGTCACACAGCAAGTACAGCTCCTCACCACCTGTGCATGGCCCACTCTCCTTGTTGATTCGGCAAATCCGCAGCTCTGATGTGTTGGTGGACTCTGGGGAGGAATGCGGAAGGAAAATCAACAATTCAGTTATCACATCACGGGGCTTGCTGACAGGTGAGAGAGAAAGAAAGGGAAGACACCCCTTCCAGGTGGGACACAGAATACTCAAACGGACAGGTACAACGTACAATGACCAGAACTCCCCTCTGAAATCTGCTTAGTGTCTATCCAAAATGGAGACCCCCAGACTCAGGGAGACTTGTCCTGGGTGACACAAGGTCCCCAGATGAGGGTTTACAGCCTGAAATACTGTGTTTGTTTGTATGTTTCCCCCCAGTGGAAGTGATGGAACCTAGGATCTTGCTACATAAGAATTCCACTATTGAGTAATGCCCCCAGCCCCTCACCTGGGGATTCTAGGCAAGGACTCTACCACTGAATTACACTCCAGCTCCTCACTGGGGGATTCTAGGCAGGGGCTCTCCCACTGAGCCACACCCCAGCCCCTCACTGGGGGATTCTAGGCAGGTGCTCTACTACTGAGCCACACCTACAGCTCTCATCTTTTATCACACCTAGATTAATCTTGATCAGCTGCCCAAACTGGCCTTGAATTTACTCATCCTCTCCCTACCTGAGCCTCCCCAAGTGGCTGGAATTACAAGCACGTGTCACGCATCTATCTGCCACCTGACCTGACTTCTTGGAGTGCACACTTGTTTAGCCTGACCAGCAGTCCTGGTCCTTCTTTTATTAGCAGCTCTGAAAACTCGGAGCTCAGAGTGATGAGCCATCCTTTAGGTCAGCAGTAATCCTACGGCCTAGACCTCGTCAATCAGAGCAGCACCTCCCCATGGACATTGCTGAATGGTCAGAGGAGCAAATGACCAAACTCCTGCCAATGAGAGCGTGTGCAGAAGCCGAGGGCAAACTGTATGATGTCAGGCATAGCAGTGTATGCTTGCAATTCCTCCACTCAGGAGGTGGAGACAGAAGGATTGCTGATTTGCTCGGCCACATAGTGGGATCGTGTCTTAAAATAATAAACACAGGCCTGGGGATTTGGCTCAAGTACTTCCCTAACATGCACAAAAACCTGGGATCAACCCTGAGTCTCAATAAATGGGTCCTGGTAGTTCAGGTTGGTCATCTCAGCACTCAGGAGGTGGAGGCAGGACATCAAGGGTTCAAGGTCATCCCGCTACAAAGACAATTGAGGCCAGCTGTGGGGTATATGAAACCCTGTCTCAAAATGAAATATTGGCTACTGATGGGTTCTGGGGAAGGGACCATCATTTTGTTGTCATTTGTGGACCCAAAGGTGAACCCACGTGGCTTCAGCGGATAGTTCCCAAGCTGTGGTCATACAGGGGTCCCAATTAAAATCAGTGGGTTACAAAATAAAACACAAAGAATTGAAAGTAGAAGGGACCTGTGGGAGGAGCTAAGATGGGGTAGGGGACAGTGAGGAGTCCTAATGCACCATACGTACAGAATTTCAAGGAGCAAATTTACTCAATAAAAAGTACAAAAGGAAAGAGAAATAACTGTAGAACCGGACAAGGTGCAAACTTTTATGATTTTTTAAAAATGTTGCAAGATCCCCGGTGGTAGTAGGCAGTAGAAATGCTGTAGGTCCCAAATGGTGGTAGCGGGCCATGTGGCGGCAGACAGCGGGCCCTGGGAGCAGCCAGTCCCAGGCAGAGGCGGCTGCCGATCCCAGAGTGGTGGCCCGAGCGGTGGTAGTGGGGCCCGAGCAGTGGTAGCGGGCGCTGGGAGCAGCCAGTCCCAGGTAGAGATGGCTGCTGGTCCCAAGCAGGGAGACACATGGTAGGTGGGCAGGAGACAGAGACATGGATAGACATGACATGCAGAGTTGAGGTTGAATATTTATTCAGGGGGTTATGGAGGGAGAAGGAGGAGAGAGACAGACAGACAGACAGACAGACAGACAAACCATTACAAACTGTACAAGCACACATGACGGCACTGCCCATCTGCATATGTGATGTCTGGAGTCATGGCCCTCACTACGTGTCCAGGAGGGAAAGAGAGAATGAATGGAAGAAGTACAGACCCAGCTTCCCTGAGACTGCAGACACCAAACCACTGTGCAAAGGTAGAAAACTAAAACCCAAAAACCTCAATGATGCCCTGCTCATCCGGGCTTTCTGATACCCGTGACAAGTTAATCCCAAGGGACATGGCAGCCTTGACTCACTCTTATCGTAGACAGGCTCAGAGAGGACGGGTTCCAGGCGGCGCAACTGTCCTTGCTGGTCACGATAGGAGGCCTGGAAACAGATCCTGACAACATTCATGTCTACCTCCTGATGGTTCTTCAGAGAGCCAGCTGGGGGAGGACAAAGGGAGGCTGGAGTCGGTTGAGCTGCTGGAGCAGGCTGACGGAGGGAAGGGGACCAAGGCAGGGAGATGCGCACTTGTCCCTCCAGCACTGGGGAGGATTCAAGTCACCCTCAGCTACACAGGAGTTCAAGGACAGCCTGGTCTAAGCTGAGACCTTGTCTTGAAAACCAAAATGAAAAACCAAGTGAAGGGCCGGTGAGATGGCTCAGCAGGTAAAAGCGCTTGCTGCAGAGCCCTAGAACCTGATTTCATCTGCTGGATCCACGGTAGAGGATGTTTATACCACACAACATCCACAGGCATGTTTATACCACACAAAACCCACACACAAACACACACAAAAAGCACATGTAATTTTTTTTTTAAAGAAAAGAAGCCGGGTGGTGGTGGCCCATGCCTTTAATCCCAGCACTCAGGAGGCAGAGGCAGGGGGATTCTCGGTGAGTTTGAGACTAGCCTAGTCTACAGCGTGAGCTCCAGGACAACCAGGGCTACACAGAGAAACCCTATCTTGAAAAAAGAAAGGAAGAGAGAGAGAGGAAGGAAAGTAGGAAGAAGAGAAAGCAAAGAACACCAACTAAAGGAAAGTGGCTAGGGAGGCAGGTGGGGCACTAACCATTGTAGGGATCAATTCCTAGCTGGATTTTTCGCTCAATTGCAGCTTCGATTTCCTTCTTCCGAACACACTGGATGCCCAGGTTGTTAAAGCTAAAAGGGAGACAAGAGGAGAGACTGAGAGGCAGCCTCCTCTGGACACAGCAGGCAGTGCAGAGATGCTGCAGGAACAGGGCTCAGAGAGCACTGGGAAAGACCTGGGATTCGAATCTCTCAGAGGCCACCAGGAGTCAGGCGAGACCAAGAACGTGCCTTATTTTACCACATAAAACACCAGCTGGTGAGCAATGGTGGCACACCAGTGAGGCAGAAGCAGGCAGAGCTCTGTGAATTTGAGGCCAGCCTGGTCTACAGAGCTAGTTCAGGACAGCCAGGGATACACAAAGAAACCCTGCTTCGAAAAAAAGAAAATGCCTGCCAGGATCCTTTATATCAAAGAAGATGTAAAGGAAGCCTGGATTCTCTATACTTGAGAAGCTGAAGCAGGGGAATCAGAATTTGAGGCTAGCCTGCCGTACACAGGAAAACATGCCTCCAAAATAATTAAGTAAAAAACTCAATAAATGGCTACAATGGTGCTCTTAACTCTCAGGTGAAGACAGGAGGGTCAAAAGTTCAAGGTAAAAAAATGGCCTGGTGATAGTGGTGCATGTCTTTAAGGTCAGCCACTCAGGCACGAATGAGGCAGGTAGATCTCTGAGTTCAAGGCCAGCCTGATTTACATAGACAATTTCAAGTATGGTGAATCCCAGCACTGGGGAGGCAGAGACAGGAAGATCTCTGTCCCAGACAACAAGTTTCAGGCTAGTCAGGCTAGTGAGACTGTCAAAAAAAAATATGAAGGTCATCCTCAGCTATGATCATGAATTTGAGGCTAGCCTGGCCTACATGAGACCTTGGCTCAAAAAAACAAAAGAAAACAAAACTAGGGTTGGTTAGATGGCTCAGCAGGTAAAGTCTTTGCCAGGCAGCCTGACTACCTGAGCTCAACCCTCAGGACGCCCACAGTGGAGGGAGAGAACTGATCCCCACAAGCTGTCCTCTGCTATGGGCGACAGAGTTAAATCAGGTTGGAGGCCGGGGGCAGCTGTGCACCTGCGTTCTGTCTCCTCTCTGACCCCCTGCAGAACGGAGATAAATGGGTCTGCTGGTACCTGCCTATGGAGGCAGGAGGATCTCAAGTTCAAAGTTAGTTTTGACTACATGGCAAGACCCTGTCTCAAAAAGCAAAAATGGAACAGATGTGGACAGGTGTGGCAGGTTTTCAGAGGGGTCCACTGCTGTCTCCACATCTAACACTCCTCATTCATCCGAGTCGAAAGAGGAAGGTCCGGCAAAGATGCCTATGCCCCAGGCTTCCCAGGGAGCAGTGTCCACCTCTGGAGTTTTCTTGAGCAGAGGGAAGAAGCTGGAGTCAAGAGTCAGGGGTTTGAGTCAGGGTCTGGTACCTGTGCCTGGGGCTGACGTGAGGCCGCAGCCGCACCCTGCAGACGCCATCGGTGCAGTCTTTTCCCACGAGGCTGTGTGGGTGTACCCGGTGTGGCCAGTCCTTCCACACAAGGCATGCTGTCACCTCTACCTCCCTCAGCCCGCCACAGTCTCGAAGCTGTAGGAAGACATGGCCTTATTGGGTGTTTGCTGGACCCCTGTCCCATTCAAAGCTCCCTGGGGCTCCCTTGTAGCTATCCCTATTTCTTCTCCAGAGACAAATCAGAAAAAGGCCCTGCTAGCGATTGCTCTCCTGCCACGCATTGCCTTTGATCCCAACTATCCAGAAGGAGAGGCAGGTGGATCTCTGTGAGTTCAAGGCCAGCCTGGTTTACAGACTGAATTCCAGGACAGCCAAAGAGACACAGAAAAATCCTCTCAAAAACCAAAACCAAACAAAAAAAATCACAGGCCTGGTAGTATAGGCCTGTGATTCCAGATGCTCAGGAGCTGAGGAAGGATAAAAAGATGAGTGCCAACCTGGGCAAAGAGTGAGGATGTGACTCATAATAAAAAGTAAAAAGTGAGCCGGGGGGGCTGAGAGATGGCTCAGAGGTTAAGAGCACTGGCTGCTCTTCCAGAGGTCCT
>LOJH01033874.1:5938-16172 GCA_001685095.1 Ellobius talpinus | reverse complement strand
ATCTATCTATCTATCTATCTATCTATCTATCTATCTATCCACCCTATATCTATCACCTGTCTCTCCTCTCTCTTCCATCCTTCCTTATCTTTCCCTCCATTACCCTCTCACCCTGTCTTCCTTATTTCTCCCTCCCTTCCTCACTCCTAGCCACCTTTCCTTTCTACCTTGTTTACTCCATTCCTTCCCTCCTCCCTCCCTTTTCTCTTTCTGTCTTTGTTTCTCTCTTTCATGCCCCTTTTTAAGTGATGTTGAGAAACAGAGGCTTATGTAGCTCAGACTGGCATCAAACTTACTACCATCTTACATAGACTTCTTTGTTGCTGAGATTATAGCAACATGCTATAATCTATAATCATGTAGTAACATGCTCAGATAAGATAAATATTTTATTTACCTAGCATATTTCATTTTACTTGTTTTTACTTTATCATAAAAAGAACTTGATTGTGTAATTTGGGGCTATTTTTCACCTAATAATGAGTTACTATGTTCCTTATGTATTTGTTTCCATGCCTTTCATTCAACAATATTTGATTGCTGGCTATTGGCTAAAATTATATGAGAGGAAAATGACATAACCTTAAACAATCCTGAGTGAATGACATTTCTGAATCCTGTTGTGGCTCACACTTCCGGTGGGTTCATCACCTAAGTGCACTGTTGCTCACCCTTTGTTCTGCATACACCACTGATTTGTAGATTACAGAAATGTTCTCTAAATACAGCAGACTTTCTTTGTCTTGAAATTTCATGTTTCACTGTATTTGTCCATTAAGAACAGGTTTTGTTTTCTGTTTTTCTTGGCTCAGAGATAGTAATCTCCAGATAGCATTATGAAGATCATATCATGAAACACTGGTGATGTCTAAATGCTTGCATTCTTCTGGTTTAACCAGGCCCTTCAGCAAAATACCATAGAGTATGTCTTTCTTTCAGTCATTGAAAAGTTTTCCTTCAAATATCAATGTGAAACACAATAAAAGAGTTGGAATACGAGTGAAAGGTGTATCATCTACCCCTTAAGTGTGTACTCTCTGTTTCTTCTTGCCCACAGCTAGCAGGGGTTATCTGCTATAAGCTATAATGGACTACCACAACTATTTGAACTCTACTTTGCATCCTTACATAATTTCAAAGCTGTTTTAAAAAAGAAAGAGATAAAAATTAAACGTGTAAAATATTTTCTGAAATATAATTTCGTACTGCCCACCAAAGGGGAGGTTGTTCTTCACCTTGGTCCTTTGCCAAAGCCATGTTTTCTGCATACTGATTAAGATTCTCAGATTTGGTGACATCAAATTTGGGTCAGATTATCATGATTTATTTTTGTGGCTTTTATGTTTTATTTCATTGCTATGTGATTAAGTTTTCTGATATGAAAATAAAGAGAAGTATGTCTATTTTTAGGGATATTGTGATATTTAAATAAGATATAAATCCAAAATATTTTGCTGCTTTCCAGATATATCTGTACTCCATGCATGCTAAATGTGGTGAACAAATTGACTCTAATATTTGGGTTGGAGTAGAAACTTGTGTGAATAACAGAGAACTATTTCTACCATCTCGCCACACATTTCTAAGGTGCACCACCACTTGGAGAAACCCAGAAAAGCATGATGAATTTAACAAATATTAACTCAAAGTTGTATTGTCATGACAATAAGAGCATATGTGCCTTTGAGAATAAGTTGTTTGCTACTACATCATTAAAACCAGGAAAATTGCAGTTTTCATTTAGAAAGATTTTCAGAGGGGTTTTGGAAAATATTTATGTCTGGTGCAGTTGATGTTTATTCTTCAGTATTACTTAGTCTCTTTTCAAATAAGAGTTAGATGTTTTTAATATGCCTATTCTAATCTACCTTTAAATGTTCTTTCAGATTTATTGGCCTGCTGCTAAAGAACGGGTGGAATTATGCAAATTAGCTGGAAAAGATTCAAATGTAAGTATGAAACTTTAAAATGACCTCCTCAAATTGGATACTAACAGTGCAGTAAATTTTTATATTCTCTTTTATTGAATAATAACATTGTCTGCTACTTTTATTACTAAACTGACATTCTCTGTACAGATTATTATAGTGAACAGGGAATGGGACTTCAACATTTGAAAGTGGAGGAAGGAAAATCAAGAGTTCAAGGTTAGCCTCTGCAATGTAGTGAGTTATCTGTACTACATAAAACCATATTGAAAAATTCAGAAACAATAAAATGAAAGATTAATCTGACATAAAATATTTCTACATTACAAAAAGCAACACTAATATTTACAGTAGTCCAAAGATAGAAGAAAAATATATTCTAACATAATAGCTCTCAATATTGTTATTTTCTTCAGAAAACTAGATTAGAAGTAATTCAAAATATTCAAATATACCATCAGGAAAATAGTATTTCTATGAATTTATACTTTTATATATATACAGATATATATATATATATTGCAATGTCAACAAAACATTACTTAACATCATAAATGTCAATTAATATCCCTTTCCTTTGAGCTGAGGTTGAATTTATCTCACACATACAACTTATTTTAAGTGGTCACATAGAAATGGCAAGGCTGGGTTGAGAAGGAAAAGGTGAAGGATTCTGGCATAAGAATTACAGGAAACGTACTCTAAAATTTAGTACTTGCACCAAATTAATCATAAAGTATAAATGTGTTTTTAATAGAAAGTTCTAGGAAAGTTTTGTGGCTCATGCCTATTATACCCTCTCTCGGTTGTCTGAGGCAGAAGGATTGCCATAAGTTCAAGGACAACCTGAGGTACAGAATATGATCCTTCTTTGAAAATGAAAGAAGCAAATGAAAAATTTGCTTCTATTTAAACTACCATTTAGCCCATTGTAGGTTCTCAGTCAGACAGATCAAACTGTTTGTGTTGACTGAGTTCTGGCTGGATTACTTAGGAAGTATGTGGCTTCTACTTCAGGCTTCCCCATTGCTTGATGAGTTTTATCTGTAGTAGTGACTGAACCCCAGTTTGCTTCCACTGCCTCCTTCCTGATCCATATGCTCTGATCAGGCTAGGTGTTCTGTGTTGGGCCCTGACTTCTTGCACTATTTTGATGAGGGGAACATCCTGTTTGAGCAAAACCTATATATCCTGAATTTCACTGAAGATGAGCAGAGGTCTCAATCTTGACCCAAAATTTGACTATCTTGTGGCTTCTTTTGCAACATCTAAAACAATAATAATATTATTAAACTGTACATTTTTAATATTTAATAATGACAAATGGTGCTTGTTGTGTGAAAGCATAGTTAAAAAGTAAAAATGTGTAAACTGAGACTCTGCTTTGAGTTCCTGGTTACCCAGACCTGAGTAACCACACAAAATCTATACTAATTACAACACTATTTGGCCTATTATGTCAGGCTTCTTACTAACCAACTCATATATCTTCAATTAACCCATTTCTATTATTTTATATTTTAGCATGAGATTCATGGTTTGTTTCCTCTTTCACCTTGGGCAGCTACAAGGCATTTCCTTGACTCTGCCTTCTTTCCTCCTCTATATTTATTTGAATTTCCTGCTTTGCTATATTCTTCCTTTCCATAGGCCAAAGTAGCTTCTTTATTAGCCAATGGTAATAAAAAATATTCACAGCATAAAGAGGGGAATCCTACATCATCTCCCCTTTTCTGTCTAATTAAAGAGAAAAGTTTTAACTTTAACATAGTAAAATTATATATAAAAAGCAGTTATCAGGCAAGAATTATAGTTATAAGATTTAGTCCATTTACATTTGGCAAATAAAAGAAAATACTCTATCATGTACCCTATATTTGTGAGTCTAAAATTTTATATATAATTTTTCTTTTGTCATAACTAAGAAAACTATAACTTCCACTATGTCTTCAACTCCATCAAAGACCCCAGAAAGATAAAAATATTACCTAAGTTAACAGGAAGTGCATTATAAACAACTTTCCCAAATCTCTAAAATTGACAGAGACATCTCACTTCCTGGATAGTCACCGAAATTTCTTCTGTAACTTTGGAGGATCCATCTTCAGGCTTGAGGCCCATGGTATCCAGCAGACTTCAGTGAAGCAGGAAATTTGAAAGACTGTTTTGTCTAGATTGGCAGTTTGTCAGTCACTTTCTTCTGTGTCCTGCCGAATGTCTGACAGACTCTTTCATGAAGCAGGTACCATGAAGGACTGTCTCACCTTCTTTAGGCAACTTCAGCAATCACTTTTTTGTGGGTCCTGCATGTCCAGTTCATACAGCATGCTGTCAAACAGTCTGGACAAGAGCAGGTTTTTGCCCAAATAGTTAGCCTTGTCACAGTGAAGGCAAATTCCAAAACATTTTTTTGATGATAATCAACCTCTCTGAAATAATTGGTAAAGCCAGAAGAAGACATATGTCATTGTCAAGAAAAGTCTAAGTTCTTAAAATATTTTAAATGCCATATCCTGTAGGCCTTTGAAGTGTTGAACACAAACACAATACCTTAGGCAAGAGAATAAATACACATATACAATATAACAAGTGGCCTTAAATTTGTATCAATAGACCAAAATCCATGCCAATGAAAAGATTTATCTTTATATCATATTTCCTTATTTGTGACCATTAACTAACACTTTTAAAATGAAAATAAACATTTATAAGCTATTAATTTGGGAATTTAGGTGTAGTTTTCTCTAAACTGCTTCCTGCTGTTTGTTGGGTGAAGTATTTTTAGGGTTTGCAGA
Source organism: Ellobius talpinus (assembly GCA_001685095.1). NCBI lineage: Eukaryota > Metazoa > Chordata > Mammalia > Rodentia > Cricetidae > Ellobius > Ellobius talpinus. Next base: position 11,449 of record LOJH01033874.1, on the reverse strand, counting down.
GACCTTTCATGCTTGTTCTATCAAACCATATCAGACTGGAAGGAAACCACAGGTTCCCATCTACTGCAGAAACAAAAGCAGAACCTATTTTCCAAAGTAACATAGCCTTAGACTCAAATTTTGAAGTCAAGGCATTTTCAAAATATACATGTTGGATTAATTCAGCAGCAATTATAATCAAATGTCTTTTGCTGTTACTCCATCCTTAGCAAGCAAACAATTCAAGGAAAACACAAGAACATACAGCATTCAGATTCTCTATATTTTCCATATTTATATGACTTTTTTGCTCTATTACTTTTTAATATTTATTTTATATTTACTCCTTTAGCTCCTTTAGTCTATGACTGTCTGTACTCTTTTATATTACCTTTATTGTCTCTTTAAAGACTTTGATTTTTTAGAAACTATTGATTTCTTTTTATGACTGTCTTTGGTGGCTAAATGGCTTCTCTATGACTCTGCTCTCTTTCCTCTACTATCTCTCCTTGGATTTCCTGCCTTGCTATATTCTGCCCTGCCATAGGCCAAAGCAGCTTCTTTATTAACCATTGGTTATAAGATATATTCACAGCATCAAGAGGAAAATCTCACATCAAGGATGATTGAAGTATAGCAATTTAATGCAAGATACAAAATGTCCTAAGAAACTAAAAAGTCTAAGAACCTATATCAAGCTGGCTCCCTCAGTTATTCATTTACTTATCCAGCAAGGAGAGTTGGGTAGCCTAAATAAGTCAAGTAGAGTGGTGTTGTCTATAATTAGAGTTACTTGGATCCTGACAGTATTGGTATTAGAAATTGGTGGCTAGCCTAGTATATTTACTGAGATTCTATCTCAAAATAAAAAGAGAAATGAAAATCGAGTTTAGTGACAGAGCACTTGGCTAGTATGTGTGAGGATCTAGCTTTAATCTCCTAGATTATTGAAAATAAAGTGAACCGATAAAACAAAAATACAAGTCTATTTCTGTATAACACATAAGTAAGGCGTAAGTCTGTCCTCAAGGACATTTCTTTCCAATAGAGGAAAGAAGTCTGACCCACATGATCATTTTTTTGTATTAAGTGCAAAACCCCAATAATCCAAACAAAACAATGTAACTGTGTAGTCATACCTCATTTTATATTCTGTCAGCATCTAATGTGATCCTTTAAAGGCACATTTAAGCTAACAAAAATATGTCAGGAACTGTTACCATCAAATGCAGTAGAAGATAGTTTTATATGGACTGTATTAGAAAAGAAAGGAGTTACGCTCTTCTGGATATATTTTTCTTCTTCCTGTGCCATGAAGGGCTTCACCCTTTTCAATATCTCCACATTGAGATGATGCTCATGGATGAAGAAAGAAATCAATTTCTTATTGAACTTGTGGGCATAACATAATTTGGTTACAACAGTTTTCAAAATTATCTGTCAAATAAGCCGTAGTGTTATGGCAGACACCCTGAGAATAATTTTATGTTTTGTGAATCATCTATGTTTAGTACTTGATAAAGAAGTAAAGAAAGAAAGGTAAGTTAATGTCAGTTTTCCTGTGAGTTAGAGGAGGGATAAACCATGAATGTCAGGAGGTGGAACTGAATTGCATTGTGAGAGTGTTTTCCCACCAGTCTGTTCACTAAGTTACATAATAACTTCACTTGTTCAGTTAAGACAAGGTGAGATTAACTTCTCTGGATGTTCTGTCCTTGAGCCCACAATTGTGAGTTAGTAATTGCTTTTAACTTTTATGCATGTCCACTGCTAACTGTGGATTAGAGGTTTACAGAGCCTTTCCATTTTTCACACAGGACTATAAAATTTGATGTTGCTTTACAACCCTCCTTGTTTTCAGTGCATCCTTTTAAACCTGCATTCTCTTTTAGAGTTGTTGATAATGACTGTCAGTTTTATACCAGTTACCTTATTTAAAGAACTACTTTCCATGCCTATAGTTATAATTTCATTTCATCCTCATTTTCTGATGAGAAGACTAGACCCAGCAAAAGCAAATGGCTCGTTCAATAATACACACTTGTTCAGTGGTGAAACCAGAAACTAAAGCCAGACGTCTGGGCACATCCTCTATACTCCTAGCACTATCAAATCTACATAACAGGTCAACAAACTTTTTTCCAAGTCATTTCTCTTTTTAATATTACTATAAAATTGATCTTCATTTTGAACAGTATTGCACTGATTCTGATCAACAGAAAACAGGCAAATCTTTGGTTTCATTGACTTCTAGCCTCTACATGGCCTTCTCTTTCCCTCCTTTCTAGTAATTTTTACCCACTTCCAAAGAATATGTTTGGGATTAACAAGTGTTTGGAAAGACTTTTCATTTACAAAAAGGTACTATATAACTACAAAGTAGTGAATTATTCACTGTAACAAAAGTTAAGTAATTGGGATGGTGGGAGAAGGGAGGTGGGGTGGGAACTATTATACTCCCTAAAACAGTCATTCACTTTAACCCAAGGAAGGGAAATATGGCAATAAAGGGCTGGCATTGTTTTGAAGAAGGGTGCTAAAAGAAAGACATAAAGGGAATGATTTAGTTTTGTTTATAAAGCTTGAATTAAACTGCTTGGTATAGGCAAAATGAAGCAAAGATGAGGTTATCCTGGGCTATCTGTTTGTTTAGCTACAGAGGTGCCGGCTTTGACAGTGAAACATTACAGATAGAAAAAAAATGCTTCCTGCTATGAAATTCTACAATTCTATACTCTTCAACTTTCTAAGAAAGCATAAAACTAAATGTGTTTATTGTAAAAGTTTAGTACGTTATATGTGAGACAATGAAGGGTCACTTTAAATAATACGCTTCTTGCCTGGAGTCACTAGTTGGGGGTATCAGGTGACATTGCAATGTGTGCATTCTTGCAGCTTCTTTTCTAATTATCAGGATGAAACCACTGCATACATAGTTTCTTCTAAGAGGTTTTTGTTACCTCTCAGAGTACCATAGCCTTTTCCATATCAAAAGTTTCCAAAGCAGCTCTGCAATCCTTGGCACATCATTTCATGAATGTCCTATTATTAAGCACTGGCCATTCCCACATATTTCCTGTTACAAATGATCCTACATATGAGAATTCTCACATATCAATATTGAGAAGATCATCACCTTTTACTAGTTAAGGACTTAAAACTTCTTTTGTTCATGTAGTGACACTGGCCTCCAAGAAGCTGAAGATATATTCTAAGCAGCATTCTTTGGTTAAAAGATGTTTTGCTATGTTTACCGGTGATTAACAGAGCTATAAAACAAAGACATATATGTCTGTTAATGTTATTGACAAGTGCTTATATGCTTAAATGTGTTGAAAAGCTTATTTTTACACGGAGTTTCACTCATAAAAATATTCACTTGTCTTAGGACTTTATTGCTATGAAGAGACACCATGACCATGGCAACTCTTATAAAGGAAAACATTTAATTGGGGTAACTTACAGTTTCAGAGGCTTACTGCATTATCATCATGGTGGGAAACATGATGGCATGCAGGAAAACATGGTGCTGGGAAGTAGTTGAGAGCACCACTTCTTGATCTCCAGGCAGCAGAAGGAAACTGTGTATCCCTGGGTGTGACTTGAGCATATTGAGTTCTCTAAGCCTGCCCTCACAGTGATACACTTCCTTCAATAAACCCACACCTACTCCACAAGGCCACACCTCCTAATAGTGCCACTTCCTACGGCAAGATTCAAACAATGAGTCTATAGGGGGCTGTGCTTCCCCAAACCACTACATCATCAGTTATCTAGAGGTCTAAATTTTGAATATTGACATAGGTTTATCTGTAATTTCTCCCTTTAAAATGTTTTCCTTTGTCCTTTTACTATAACAGATTATTTTCTTAATAGATATTTACATTGATAGATTTTGTTTATAAACAAACATGTATATTTGAATTTTATTTTGTTTATTCAGTAGAAATTTACTTAAATATTTTTAATTATCCTGATGCTTAAGAACTTTTTTGCATACAAGGTTGCATCTGAGAAATTTATCTGGGGAATGGTCACAAGAATGTAGGAGATTACTAGCAGGTGTGGTTAACCATGATTTTAATCTCCACACTTGGGAGACTGAGGGCACTCTATAATTCAAATGGCAAGTTTAAAGTCTGCTTGACATACATAAAGTTCAGTCTCAAACTGAAAATTTAAAAAAAACAAAATAACAAACCACTTAAGGAAAACAAAAGAAAAGGAATTTATTATCACAATATTGTGTAAAATCCAAAGATAAAAGCAAGCCTTAAGTAACTAGGGAAATATTCAGTGATACAGCATTTCTGTATCATGCTCAAGTTTCTCCTAACTTTGGGTTCAATTCCAGACACTACCAAAATAAAGCTAAACACATCAAGGATTTCTCAACCATGAGTGTCTTCCAATAGCTCTTACAGATGACTCACTTTAGCATATTTTAGTTGTTAGAATTATACATTGAGCTGCACTACATTTAATTTTGGCATCAATATTCTAAGTACCTCTGGTTTGTTATTTCTATTTAGTTACCTGAATGGAAAACAAAATTTTAAATTTTCATCACCAGGCTATTCTGTGAATATTTATTTAACTTTACATTTACTTAACTCTTATATGGATGCATATAAGGTGCAACATGTTAAAAGTTGCAGTATTACTTGAAATAGGAAATCTCCATTGCACTGGTGAATTGGTCCAAGAGGTAAAAGTGCTATTTATCAAGGCAGAGTGAGGACCTAAGTTCAGTCCCCAAAACCCACATGATGAGAGAACACAATGAATGATCTGTCCTCTGACCAATGCACATGGACAGTGGCCATAGGAATGCAGTTCATATTAGCATTCACACATGCATACATTACACTTGAATGGACAGAATAAATAAGTATAAAAATGATATTAATATAATAATAATAAATAATTTAGTGATTATTTCTTGTTAATTCTCCATCACACACACACACTTTCTAGTCGGGGAAAGTTGGTATGAGTGAAAGGGAAATTAGATGAGAGGTTTAAAGAAAACAGGAGAAAGCCAATAAACTATATCATTCAAATGCAACAACTGCCATTATGAGCAGTGACTGACAAACTAGCCGGTTCAGGGAAAGTTTAAAAAACTTCTTCTCAAAGTTATCTTTCTTCATGCCCCAGAGAATTATGCCACCATCAATAGCCTAGCAAGTCACTGAGTGAATTAAAGCAAGTTAATTATTAATAACGCCACTTAAACAAAGCTTTGAAACTTTGTGCATAAAAAGAAAGCAGCACATAAATTCTGAGATTTAAAAACATGAAGACACGAATTAAAAGGCCATTGTAAAGTACATTCCATAAAGGTTGTTTGCTTAAATGTCTGTTCTGGGCAAAATGCAAAATCATAGATCTTATCTTTTTATAATCTAATCACAGCCTTCCTTCACTTTGGCAACCAATACTGTCCTTAGGGAACGGCCCTCTTCCAACATCCCCCCACTCACACACACACACACACACACACACACACACACACACACACACACACAC
>LOJH01033873.1:0-15442 GCA_001685095.1 Ellobius talpinus | reverse complement strand
TTAGAAATTTACCACATGTGTGATAAGATTGACACAGGAATGTAAAAAGTGTCAAATGATGCCAGATGGGAATCTTCTAGTTTATAGAAAATTAAAGTTGCAATCTAACATATCTGAAGACAGAAAAGTTAGCCTTCTCCTAACAAAATTCATGTGTTTTGTCCCTATTTCAACTTTTCTCTTTAAGCAATTTGAACCATGATTTTATTCAATTATTTTATCATATATTGGTAAATGTCAACCTACTGTCTTTGAACTCTCTATCATCATCATCATCATCATAATCATCATCACCATCATCATCAGAAAAAGGACTAATTGAAGACTCCATGAGTAGGCATTGGAAAATTTAACTGGGGGTTCACACCTTTGAGAAACATATGCTCTAAGTAATGACTGTAAGTCTCAGCCTCTGTTGTGGAATATTTAACTACAAACATGTGTTACATTTACTTATGCTGCAAAATATTGCCTTCACTGTGTAAACGTCTGTTACATTTGTTTCTTCTTCATTTGTTAAATGACGTGAGATATGCTGCATTTGTTTAATTATAAAAAGATCTGTATTTATTTCACCTTGCCTGTCAAGGGTACCTGATTGGTCTAATAAAAAGCTGAACAGCCAATAACTAGGCAGGAAAGGGATAAGTGGGGCTGCCAGGCAAAGAGAATAGGAAGAGAAATCCAGGCTCGAAAAGAACGAGAATAAAAGAAGTCAGCAGAGAACAAGGAAGAAAGAGAGGATCATGTCTGGGGCAGAAGTCAGACAGCCACCAGCCAGACATGGAGACAGCAGGAAAGTAGGATATACAGAAATAAAGGTAGAAAGCCCCAAGGCAAAATGTAGATGAAGAGAAACTAATGAAAATAAGAGCTAAGCTGAGGCCAAGCCTTCAAACAAATAACAAGTCTCTGTGCCATGATTTGGGAACTGGTTAGTGGCCCAAAAGAAAAGGCCTGGTACAACCCACATATAGAAAATGTTCTCTACCTTTCTATTACCCAGTAACTAGAACTAATATTACTTATTCTTATTTTATGAACATGTGGCAACATTTCTACATGTCATAAGACAAGCCAAACTCTAAAATCAATGCATTACATACATGCTCTTTGAATATGCTTCATCTGAAAATCTACTCTCTATTCCAGCTTAGTTATTTCTTGTGCAGAACTGTGACCTGCTGAACATTGATGAGGAAATTTAACAACTGGCAAAGACAATGGACAACTGGAAAATGTTCTGAATGTGGGAGAAATAAATGGACTCTTTCAACAAATTTAAATCAATAATGAAAAGAAACAGTTTGCAGTAGGAAGTTCTTGTTATTTAAAATTCAGCCTCAAAGATTCATATATTTATATAAAATAAATTACTGACAATTGTGAGAAAGACTCTTTGTGTGTGGCTTGTATATTGTGTGGTATTTTTTGAACCTACCATATTAAATTGCATTAGACTTGCTTCCTATTAGTTTTGTGATGTCTCAAAATACTTGAGCCTGAAGTTAAAACCAGTACATGTATATTGAGGAGAAACTTCTTTGAGCCCAAACTTCTCAATTATGAGGTGGAAGCTGGAAACTGATATCTTAAATTGCTTTTCGTAGTTGTATTGCTTCTTATATTTTCAATTCTCTTCCCTGGAATGAGTGGGTGTGGTAGGTGGAAAGGTCAGCATTCCCAGATCTGGTTTATCAGATTTTCAATTTTGCTGTGTAGTGCTGGACCCTGTTATAAACAACAGAAATTATATCCCCTCCTCCCCTCAGGTCACCTTGTTTCCCCCTGGAGGTTTTGAAGAAGTGAGTCTGTCTCTTTGGATCTTATGGTAGAAACATATTCTATTTCCCTGAATATGCTTTAAGAATCAAACTGGGTTTCAAGGCACTGGAGATAGATTAGAATCTCTAATATTCACACCTGTTTTGTTACTTTTTCTCATTTTATTTTTTAATCCTTATTTCCCATCCCTTAATTCTTTGCTCTTTACTAACATTCAACATGGTGTCCTTTCTAACCCTGTCATGTCAATCTGTATCTGCATAGCCACTGTGTTTATGGAAGTAAGGAATATGAATCAAGATGATGAGAAACAATATGCTTGTTCCATCCTTTAAGACAGATTAGAGAAGAGCCTGGCCAAGAATACTGAGAAATGCAAGTGACAAATACTGTTTTATTTCACATGACTATATCACATATTACAGAAAATCTTAAAAAAATAATTGTCTTCATTCATCAAGCGTTTTTACTTATAACAGAAAGTGACTTTTAATGATAAAAGTTTGACTTTAAGACATACTACATTGCATCACTATTGAATATTTGTGGAAATTTCTGGAGCATCTTAGTGTGTTGATCATGTTTATATGAAATTTTTATTTTATTTAGACATTAACTCTAACAAGTGATTTATGTATTGGTGAGTTCAAAACTTGTATTTAGTTGTGCAACTATGGTTAGTATATTCTAATGTTATTAGAGAGCATATTAGAATAACATATTCTAATGCTATTTGCAATGCCCAGAATGCAATAGTTCAAATGAAATATTCAGATTTTGTGCTTTAATAAAAATGATCATTGTGGGTTCCCTGTGCTGCACTATGGCCTTTCTCTTTCTCTTCCAGTCCAAGGACCCTAAGGATTTAGGGGTTAGTGTGCAGACATAGCCAAGTCCAAGATCCACATTACATACAACCAGCCCAGGAAGTGTCACTGAAATGGTATCATGAAACCCCTCAGCAAAAAGACAGGAATCTCATAGGTAGTCAACCCCAAGTCACTGACGAATATGCATTTTGTCAAGAAACAAAACAAGAAGGCCCATGAGAAGAGGTAGGCAAACACTTCAGATGAAATGTATGTCCAAGCTGACCCTACCACCTCCCTGATGAAACTTAAGGAGACTAAAGAGTCCCAACCACAAGCTCTACTAACATGCTTTCATTCTCAACTTACTGTTATGAAATGGATATGAGTCTCCAATCTAAGTACTAAATAGGCCTGACCCTACTTAGCTTCTGAGATCAGGCAAGATTGGGCACATTCAGGGTGGTATGGCCATAGTGGGGCTACTATCAGTAGGACCAGGATTTATCCCTAGTACAGGAACTGGCATTTTGGAGCCCATTCTTTGTGGAGGGATACTGTGCTCAGCCTAGATAAAGGGGGAAGTGCTTGGTCCTGCCTCAAAGTGATATGCCAGACATTGTTGTCTCCCCATGGAAAGCTTTACCCTCTCTGAGGAGTGAATGAGGGGTGGGTGGGGGTAAGGTGAGGGAAGGGGAAGAAGAGGAGGGAGTGGGAACTGGGATTAGTATATTAAATGAGAAAAGATTGTTTTTAAAAGATGAAATAATAATTATAGTAGTAAATAATAATAAGAAAAGAGAAAGAGTTTGTGATGACATAGCCAGGAGACTAGTAAGATATTCCAATCAAAGGCCAACCACAAAACAAGGCTTAGGTCATAGGTCAGGTCCATCAGTTCTTGCTTAGGTTTCCAAATGGACCCATGTCCCTTTGAAGGCCCTGTAGAAAAGTCTTCAACCAGCCAACATAATACAGGTGAACTTTCATGACCCTCTACTCAACAAAGTTTGCAGGTAGCTGCTGTACTGTACAGTTTTTACAAATCATCTTGATGCAGGATATGTTTAAATTACTTATATTTTGTTGTAAGGAAGCTGCTTGTTCATTTCCTGGTGGCTCAGCCTCCCAAAATAATCACACAGAAACTATAATATTTAAATCACTGTTTGGCCCAATAGCTCGAGCTTCTTGTTGACTAACTCTTACATGTTAATTTAACCCATCTTCATCAATCTATTCATCACCATGAGTTCGTGGCCTACCAGCAAAGTTTCAGCACATCCGTCTCCAGCAGAAGCTCCATGGTTTTTTCCTGATTTTGCCTCTTTTCTTACAGCATTCTGTTTATTTTATCCCTCATAACTCTGTACCCCTATAGCTCTGCTATAGGTCCAAAGCAGTTTCTCTATTCATTAATGATAATCACAGCACACAGAGGGAAATCCTGCATCAATATTTAAAATGCCTGTTTTAAATATGAAGTGTGTATGTGATACATGTGTTTATAAATGTTACTTCTTTATAATCCTACTGCAATGATAATCATTTTAAAATATGTATAATTGTGGGAAATAATGAGATGGCTTCACAAATATAGACATTTGCTGCCAAGTCTGATGATCAGAGTTCAATTCCCATAATCCATGTGTGCTATAGAGAACCCATACTTGTACAGACACATTCACACCAACATAGAAACATGCATGCACAGGAATGTACACAAATGCAATATAAATTTTAAAGTAAAATAAAATAAAAACATGCAATTGTGAACTTAGAGCAGTTTTGAAATTCACAAGCAGCATTATTACATTTATTTTCACTCATCAGGCATGCCCACTGTTTCTTAGTTTTCCTAATAGGCATCTGATTATAAAGAAAATGATGTATGTATAAAGTTAAAAATATATCCAAATACACAAGTAATAAACCAGAGATTAATACCAGACTTTAATGTGGTATGTATTTGATGAATTCCAATTAAACTAACAACTATTTTAGTAATAGCAATTCATTAATAATTTCTTAATTTTATATATTAGTATACAATTATTTACATTATAATAATTTAACTAAGCTTTTATTGACATTTATCTAAAACAGGTAAAGTATTAAAACATGGAATGGAGTATTATTGAGCTGTAAAGAAGAATGCAGTCAGTGATTGGAAAGATGCTCAGTGGTTAACAGGACTTTGTGTTATTGTGGAGGACCTGGGTTTGCTTCCTAGGACCCATAGTGTTTGCAACTTTAGCTTCAGATGACTTGACTCCCTCTTCTCTCTTCAGTGAGAACCAGGCATGTATGTGACGCAAACATGTGGATGCATGCAGAACATTTATTTGCATAATATAAAAATAAATAAATATTTAAAATGGAATAGAATCATTGCATTTATAAGGAAGTAGGAGGAATTTGATATCTTCTTATGTTAAGAAGAAAGAAAGGAAGGAAGGTAGGAAAGAAAAAAGAAGAAAGACAGAGAGAGAGAGAGGCAGACTCACAAAGACAAGCACCATGTTGTTTCTCTCATATGTGACTCTAGGAACTAAACAGACATTAAATAAAAGAGAGACTGTTGTTGTTTTCCTTCACTTTTGGGGCTCACCATCCAGTTCTCCCAAAAAATATATGTAGTTTTATTCTTAATTATGAATGCATGGCCTTAGCTTGTCTTGTTTCTTGCCAGTTTTTCTAACTTAATTTTTTTCTATTTCTCTGTAACTATGTTTTGCCCTGGGATTTTTTTCCCTTTCTTTATTCTATATGACTTTCTTCCTTTCTTATTCTATGACTGGCTGTATGGTTGACTGGCCCCTGGTGTCCTCCTCTCCTTCTCCTTTTTTTGCTCCTTGCTCCTCTTTGTTCAAGCATAGATTTTCCCTCCTATTTATTCTCTCTGCCTGTCATTCCTGCCTATCCTTTCTCCTGCCTTGTTATTGGCCCGTCAGCTCTTTATTAGGCCAATTAGGTGTTTTAGGACAGTCAAAGTAACGCAGCTTTACAGAGTTAAACAAATGCAGCAAAAATGAATGCATCACTGCTTTGCATCACTAAACAAATACTTCACATCATAAACAAATGTGCACATCTTAAATTAATATTCCACAAGAGAGTATTCAGTTACAATGAAAAAGGTGATCAAGGTAGTAAAGAGGTAGAAATGAAGGCTAATCATCAAAATATTTCTGTGAAAATACATAAGTAAATATATATTTTTATGGTCAACATACAGCAGTAAAATATGTAAAAGTAAATTAATATTATCATATACTTTATTTTATAATTAAAATATGGATTATTAGCAAGAATCAATTCATAATTTGAACAATACTATTTCTGTATTTTGTTTTATCTTTAACATCTTAAGAGATATTTTACTTTTATTGTATGACTAGGGATTTTAATATAGAAATAATATATCACTAGAGGTGTGATGACAGCTCCTCCTGATAGACTACACAAAATACCAGACTGTGAACACATTGGAAACATTTATTATAATATTAGTCATAAGTTATTATGATCTTAAACAAAGTAAGGTCATAACATATTAAATGGCTTTCATTATTGAATTCCTTTAAAACAATTTTATATCACACTGTATATTTCTCATTTGTATCTTCTCATTGGGATTGTTTAGTTTTCATTATTATTTTGAAATATCTAGTTTCTTCATAAACATGGAACCTTTCAAGTAATGCTGATTTCAAAATGATTTATAAGTCAAACTGTGAATCCTCTCCCTGTGAACCTTGCACTTGCTTGAAGTTTGAATAAGACACCAGTCATCCTTTGACCCTTGTTTCAACACAGATAAATGTATTATTTTTATTAATTCATAAATCATATTCTGTATTCTCTCAACATATGTTCCTTCAAGTGCTGGGGGAAAAGTTTCTTTAAAAAATTTTGCCTTACTCCTCTGCTGCTGACCCTGTCACACACCTAGGGTATCACACATCCATTTATTCTCTTAGGTCTTAAGTACAACGCATGACTAAACACCTTCTTGGGCTAAGATACATAAGACAGGTGCTTTCCTTCATTATCTCAAATATTTTGGAGGAAACACTAGTAACAGAATAAATAAAGTAGTTTACTGTTACTGGAATACATGCATGTGAAAACTTCTATGAAATCACAGAGAAAAATCACTTCTAAAAGTGGCAAAATTCAGATAAGCTTCAGAAAGTAGTATAGCATTGATGGGATTTTAGCAATTGTCCAGGTGAGCTTGAGAAAAGACAATGTAGGGGGTTGATAACACAAGCAAACACCATTCCATGTTAATTGCTGAGACAAAAGAGGAAGATCTGAGGTTGATGACTCAGAAGAAAAGAGGGGTATAAAGTTGTACATTTGAACAGTATTCCCAAGGATCAAATGCATTTACATATAATACATTTCATAATAATAAACAATTTAAACAATGTAAGAAGAGTTTTATAGGTAAAGTACAGGGGAAAATGAAGATGAGCAAAAATCATTATGCACCTAAGAAAATCATGCAGAAGAGTACCGTGAAACTTGCTTAACACTTCTTCCATGGATAATATCTTTGGAAGGATGCAATAGTCATCGGTTTACATACTTTATTATATTTATTGATTAATGTATTATGATATGTTGATATAACAGAGAAAATGATTAAGTAGGTAAATATTCTCTCAAGCAAAATAAAACCAAATTTGGTTGATAAAGTAATGCAATGACAAGAAATGAGAACTTCAGTAACTTAGAAAACTGACTTATTTTCCTTGTGAGTTGGATCTGAATCAGTAGCTCAGTATTGTGAGCAATGATTTTTGAACACATTGAAGTTACCATTTGTTTGAAGAAAATGTGAGTTTCACATTTGGGGGTGATTTGGGAGTTTCGCATTCACACATTCATTTCTTGATATGTAGTTGAAGGATGTTCACATATGCTCGACTTGTAGTATGTTTAGTAGTTCTCACCGGAACTCTGCCCCTGTTGTGCTGATACTGCATTAGGAAATAGCAATGAACAAGAAATAATCAAGGAATGTTCAGACCAGGAAACATGAATATCAACAAATACAAATTTTCAATTCACTAAAGCTGAAAAAAAAAGAAAAGCTAATAAAATGATGAGTTTGCTCTTTGTAGAAATGTTATGAGAACTGAGTCCCACAAGAATTAGAAATTAAAAGCTTGAATTTGAGGATGTGTGATTTTGCTAGGGAAAGTTTAAAGCCAAGAAAGCTAGTGTTAGAATGCTAGAGAATAACATGACTTGAGAAAATCAAAGATAACAGAAGTGAAAACTGATGGGGATAAAATAATGTACACAGTAGCCATAAGAGTAATTTAGAGTATTTTGGTTAGTGGTTTTTATAAATAAAAGTGTTCAGAGTGGGGATTGATACATGAACATACACAACTATGCACAGGAATGTAAAAAGAAAAAATCTCAGAGTACAAAGAATTGCTAACAGCAAAGACCGTGAACTAGCATTTTCAATATTCCCATGAAAAGTGACTTTCATTAGGAATGTGTGGAAATAGAAGGACTGCAGTGTGAAAAGTATGTAAAATTAATTCCTTAAAATAGTGGCATAAAGAGAAAGTGGAAAAATACTACAAAATGATTATTTGCTATAATTTAGAGTTCTAGCTTTCAAATATATTGATGTTAACATTGAGTATGACTTTAGATTTTCTACACAGATTTTCAACAAAACAACTTCATAAAATACTCAACTTCAAGAAAGCAAAATATATGACATACATCCTGCAAAATCTCATAAACAAGAGAAAGGCAAAACATGTCTTCATGTAAGTAAGCTGTGCCAGTTATTATTAAAAAAAACCTTTAAGGCAAGTAAAAAGCCATTCAAAATTTCAATCTGTGTTTTATAGGCTTCACTTTAGTGCTTTTCTTTATAGTCACTGTTGTGTTCTGTTGTCACAATATATATAAACAAAATAGGACATGATCACTTCTATATGTAAATATGCTGGTGTTGTTTCTACATAAATTTTCTAGTATTTAGAATAAATAGTGTTCTTAATATCTGCTCACTAGACTTAAGGTAGCCTAGCTGATTCATCAAATAGAATTATATCTTAATGTTTTTCTGAATTCTATGTAAATGTTTGAAAGCTTACCATAAGAGATATGGATTCATTGAAAAATACATTTTCATAATATTTTAATGGAATGATTTTTCTTTAGGCAAATAGCATATTGAAATACTGATTTATGAATTATTACAAACATAATAGTTAACTTTAAAAAGCATACACTAATGTTGGAACATGCATCTATCTGCTTCCATTCATATAAGCTTCAGTGGACTATTAATGAAGAATAAAAATCCTGCTCCAATGCTTCCAATGCGTTCTGAGATTTAAAATAATTCTCACTGTACAGTGTATAGCATAGGGGCTACCTTGTTATATAAGCATCTTGATTACCAAATGTTATAATTTTATGTTACAATGTGTAAAAGTGTCAGAAAAACCATTACAAAGTCTATTTTGGAGATTATAATAGAGATAATAAGTTGCAATTTGGTTTAATGAGTTGCAATTAAGAAACTGTTCCAAGAGGTACATGTGATTTCTTTTAATTATTAGTTATTAGTTTCTCTTGCAAGACTGTATTTTAAATCACATTATTTTTGCCATGCTAAAGGATAAAATCCTGTTCAACATGTTAATAAATTACATATTGCAGGTCAGTAAAACTTAACAGAGAATATATTATTAACATCTTTAAAATCGCTACATCAATCAGGAAAGTGTAATCATTTTCAGGATGGCTGCTGTTTATGGTATGATAAAAATAAGTATCTAATATAGGAATGTGAATTTTGGAGTATTTAATAAAAAATCTAAAGCATTTAGTTCATTATGTTTATCTATCCAGAATGATAAAATGTATCTCTACTCATATATCCACAATAACTGAAAATTTTGTTATACTGTTGGGTGTAGATTACCATAGAACTTGCACAGCCCAGATGGGTTAAAGAGTATGCTTTTGGAGTTTAGGAAACTAGATCCAAGGAAGAGTAAATGTTTATTCTATTACATTACTTAAGTTTCTAATGTATGAAAAAATGACTGAGATAAGTTAAAAAAGGAAGATAAGTTCTTCTTTTCATATGGCTCCAGGACACTAGAATCCATCTTGTGAGACAAGACAGCCAGTGAGGGCATGGCTGCAGAAGCAGGGAGAAGAGAGATCTTATCTTCAGCAAAAATCATGTGATAAAGGGAGGAATATCAGCACAGGGTGCTGTGGGACAATGGTCTTGTATTGTTTTAACAAAATGCTGATTGGCCACTAGCCAGGCAGGAAGTATAGGCATGGCAACCAGACAGAAATTAGAGGCTGGGGTATGAGAAGAGGAGAATTCTGGGAAGAAACAGTCTGTAGTCATCACAGTTGAAGCCAGACACAGAG
The DNA here is from genome assembly GCA_001685095.1 of Ellobius talpinus. Taxonomy (NCBI): domain Eukaryota; kingdom Metazoa; phylum Chordata; class Mammalia; order Rodentia; family Cricetidae; genus Ellobius; species Ellobius talpinus. The sequence goes on along the minus strand of LOJH01033873.1, from coordinate 5,408 downwards.
GAAGCAAGACGAGAATGCCTCACTGATAAAAGGAACCAAGCCACGTGACTAACATAGACAAGAATAATGGGCTAATTTAAGATGTAAGAATTAGTTAATAAGAATCATGAGCTAATAATCATGACCAGTTTATCATTAATATAGACCTCTGCGTGTTTTCTTAAGATTGAATGGCTGCAGGACCCTGTGGGACAGAAACTTCTGTCAACAAATGGTGCCAGTGTGGACAACTATATCCACATAAAACCTGAGAGATCTTGAGAAGTAACTCTAGACACAAAAGAACAAAGTTAAGCATGGCTTTTTGGTTGCAGCATTTTCTCGGGTGAGCTCTGTTTCCTAGAGGCAAGCACGTCTCATTTAAGGCAGGATTCCTGACTCAGCTTTAGCTGCAAAAACCTTGCAACTCTTTTAACAGGTCCCATCACCAAACACTTAAATGATGTCTATGAATAGCCAACAGCATGCTTTTTGGTGGTTTCAGGGACCTTGAAACTTTATAGAGTTGTGGCAATAAACATGGCTCTGGCTAGTATCTCTGCCATGAGGCTAGAGTATCAGAAAGCTAAGAAATGGGGTGGATACAGATGTCAAAGCCACGACTTTAATCTTAGCCATATTTCTTAGCAAATTGAAGACTCATGTGGAAAAAAAATACAGACATACAGTAAAGATAGATTCAGATGAAAAAAAAAACCTTTGAATGGTTTAGAGTCTTTTTAAAAATATATGTTTGCTTGGGAAAGAAAATAAAAAGGATAAAGTTCTTAAAAGAGAGAGAGAGCAAGAGAGCAGTTGTGTGTGGGATCACATACCTTTAATCACAGCACTTGGGAGACAGAGGCAGGCAGATCTCTATGAGTTCAAGGACAGCCTGATCTAAAGAGTGATTTCCAGGAGAGCAAAAGATACTCAGAGAAACCCTGTTTCAAAAAAAAATGAAAATCAAAAATAAAAATAAAATAGAGTTCAAAATAAAGCCATGTAACAATGGAAAATACACAGACTGGGATACTGTTTGTTATTATGTTGTCTTTGTGTTGTTTGATAGCTGAGGAAGGAGCAACAGCTGCTAAAAGACATTTGGTTATAAATGTTGCTGGATTAATGCAACATATATATTTTGAAAATGCCTTGACTTCAAAATTTAACTTAAAAGATATGATACTTTGGAGACAAGGTTTTATTTTTGTTTCCACATGAAATGAGAGGCTGTAGATTCATTCTGTGTTAAGAAAAATCAGGTTTGATCAAGGAAGAACCCCTGAAGAATCTCTTATAGGAGCAGATGGTCCAGATGATCCAACATTTCAGAGAACCTCTATTGGAGTTTCCTCTTAGTTCTACATCCAGGACAGTTTCAAGACTCCTGACTGAGATGATCAAGCCTCACAAAATACTCCAGTTAGGATTTGATCATACTTCTAATTTTTTTAAGTCTTATTGGGATAAGATTATCAGTACCCCCAATCAGCAGGAAGTAACGTAGAAAACTACGCCCATGTTCCCCAAAATGGATTATGGATATTTATCTTTGTTTAGAGTGTTGTTTACAACTTTTATAGATAATGGTCTGGAAAAAAAAAGTTAAACACAGGAGTTTAGATTCAGAGTTCTTTTTTGGAAAAAAAAAGGGGGGATTGCTGTGGGACAATAGTCTTGTTTTGTTTTGATTGCCTAGTAGCCAGACAGGAAGTATAGGCAGGGAGACTAGACAGGAATTAGAGGCAGGGAAATGAGAACAGGAGAATTCTGGGAAGAAGAAACAGTAAGTCTGCATTTGTCACAGAGGAAGCAAGATGAGAACACCTCACTGACAGAAGGTACCAAGGCATGTTGCTAACATAGACAATAATGGTATAATTTAAGGTGTAGGAATTAGTTAATAAGAATTGTGAGCTAATAATCGTGATCAGTTTATATTTAAGGTAGAGCTCTGTGTGTTTCTTTGGTACTGAACGGCTGTGAGACTGGGTGGGACAGAAACCCCTGTCAACAATTGGTGCCGAATATGGGTCCTCCATCAACAATAGGGTGAAGCTATAAAACTGTCAAGGGTCATCCTCAATGATACACTTCTTCCAGTAAAGCTGCACTCCCTAGAATCTTCATGACTTTCCCAATCAGTTTCACCAACTGAAGGTACAAAGTTTTGAAATGGCTGGGCCAATATGGGTATTTGTCTTCCAAACCACCACACTTGGCAAGATCTCTTTCAGTGAGCATCTTTCCTCGACTCTTGTCACTTTGTAAGTCTTCTGATATAAGCTTATAAAGTTGCTGAAAAAAGGGTTGGTGCCATGTACTCTTTTTGTAAGGAAAGCAGTCAAATTTAATTTGAACCACTCTTGGATGTCAACACTTCATTTTCTCTCCACAGACAGTATCTCTAAATGAGGAGTTTTAGGACTTAAGATTTTAGCAAATAAATTTTGGGGGACATAGTTAAGTTCATTACATGCACTTACTACACTCAAAAATTTTTCATAGATTTAGACTAAGAAAATGGTGCTGTTTATGCCACGGCATTTGGAGTAGATATTTCTAGATCATGGAAGAGCAAAATGGATACACACTGAAAATAGTTTTAACAAAGCATTTTAAGACAGGATTATCAGCTTTCATTTTAGAAGAAACTTTTGAAAAGTTTAAGAACATATAAAATATAGTATTAGTATAATAGATAGGTGTTTGGTTTCTTTACACAGTTTACTTGTTTACTGTAGCAATCCAGAAACCAATCAGCAAGGTCCCAGCACTGTCATACTAGGTCATCAGTGCCCCTCATCTCTTCTATATTGCTCTCCATCCAGTTCTTTTTATTATTATTATTCTCTTCTCATCTTCTACTTTTATTCCAGATGCTGGAATGACATATCATTTTGGTAAAAAAATTCTCTGTTTTGCTATTGTTTTAGGCAGAAGCCTTTAATTCACCATTGTTTGAACTAAAAAAATTCATTGACATATCCTAGACTTCATATGCATATTAAAAAATCATTCATTGGTCACTGATATAGTGTATAACAAACTTTCTTCACATATAGCATTTTATGAACCATACAATTTATGATGTGAAAAAATACATGTGAGTAATCGCAGGTCTAAAGTAGTTCCCACATCCTTTTCCTAAATTACAGCATGAATGTCTACTTAAAATAATATAATTATACTAAAATACAACTTTTAAGATCATACAACATAAATTTATTCAATAGCAACCTTATGCAAATTGCACTTTATATAGAGAAAGATTTGGAGTAACACAGAGACTAATTTTACCTGAAAAATGAAATAATAAAATTTTGAGGTGACATCTTGGGGAGAAAAGTATCATGATATTCCTAAAAAATTATTTATTATTTAAATGTATTTGATTCTCAGGCCATATAAAATATCCCAATGTAAACATAATTTTAGAGTGGAAAATCCTGATATATTTAAAACTATAAACTTCATATTGAATTGTTTGGCCAAAATTATCTCAGGGCCTGTACCTCAAGGCCTATGGTAGGACAGAGAAAAGCCTGGCCTGAGTTTGAGGAAGCTGAGTGAGGATAAGACAGCAAAATCTAGGTAGATGACCCTCTAGCCAAAGGGAGGGCTTGGCTGTCCCTCATTGGCTGAAGGTACCCCCATATCACATGATGTCACTTAACATATGTAAGCTGACACTAACAGTAATAAACTAAGTTCCTGCTTTTACTTGACCCCCATCACATCTGATTGTCCTGCATCATGAAGCTGGATTGTTGTGCTGCCATGGGGCTGTGGAATGGGTGGAAAGGCACTCACCTTTCCTAGGGGAAAAGGAAGCTAAGAAAGCCTAGCATTGAATGAGATACTTGTTTTTGTACATAAAGCTGATAATCATTTCATAATTGCTTACAAAATCAAAATTATACAATAATCAGCCTTATCTATGCATAACCTAAATATTATATTTAATAGTCTTTGCTATAAGTAATCCAATCTGGTTTGAGGTTTTAAAGATTCACTTTATTCAGTGAAAAAATAAGAAATCACAACTTGTCTGTGCTTTACTTGGAATTCTACTATGTTAGGAAGCAGCTTGTCCAGGGTGACTTAATGTTGGCTTGTACAAAAGCATTAGAGCTAGAATTAGAGGGGTAAATGAGAAAATTTAGAATGCATGATATGGACACTACACATAAGGACTTACAGAACAGCAGTAAGTTCTAAGAATTTTGTTGGATTGCAGCAATAGAAGATGACTATTATTACACCTCTGGTTTTAATAGTTATATTTAAATCATGGGGGCAAAGGAGAAAACATGAAAGAAGCATGAAAATTTCAAATACATTCACATGGAGAACTGGGTGACGGGAGGGGGCATACAGGTGAATAAAGAATTGTAGCGAGTATATTCTTGAGGAAAAAGAAATGGGGACTCTTTCTATCATTTAGTCTTACTTTTAAGTAGGAACTATCCATCACCATCATTTAAATGAGGGTTTATGGGCATGTCATCCACTTGCCATTATGATGATGATGATGATGATGATGATGATGATGATGATGATGATGATGATGATGATGAGAGTATGTATGTACAGGTACACTTGGCCATGCATACACAGAGGTCAGATGTCTATGTCAAAAGTCCTTTTACTTGCTTTCCACCTAAACTTTTGAGACATGTCAAAAACCCATTCATTGACAATATTGAACATGCATCTCTCTAATGCTGGCAGACTAATGAGACAGCTAGCCCCAGGTGTCCTCCTCTCTCTTAGTATTCAACACTGTATTAGAGGTACAGGTTCTTCCCAAGTTTTACATAAATTCTTTGGATCAAACTCAGATCTTTGTGCTAGTTCAAGGGCTTTCCCCAGTAAGAAATCTCCCAGCCATAGGAAATAGCTTTCAACAACTCTTAGGCAATTACATGGTGATCATTTATATTGGAAAAAAATTGAAAATGTTCTAACATAGTTTTTAATGAAAAATCCCACAAATGAGGATTTTGAAACTTTCTTCTGATTTATTCTTCATGTCTTTCACATCATATATCTCAATCCCATTCATCTCCCTGTTCCTTCATATCTGCCCTTTTCCCTTACAACCTTTTCTCCAAAAATAAAATAATAAAATAAAATAAAATTTAAGAGAACATTTAAAACAGAGGAAAAAAGAGAAAAATTATCTCATCACAGAAATTTTGTGAAACAATGAGTCAAATAGATACCCTCTTGTCCATATATATTTACTTGCAATAGTCCATTGGAAAGAGTCATTGGCAATGCCAGCCTAGTCTACAAGAGTTAGTTCAACGACAGGCTCCAAAGCTACAGAGAAACCCTGTCTCAAAAAACTAAAGAAAATGTCATTGGTCTGTTGTGATATGGGGGGCGCAGGCCTGCTTTTCGTCCCGCCCGGCTCCCAC
>LOJH01033868.1:292-16173 GCA_001685095.1 Ellobius talpinus | reverse complement strand
CAGTTTCTTTATTAACCAATGAAAGTAACACATAGACAGAAGACTCACCTACATATCTCTCTCTCTCTCTCTCTCTCTCTCTCTGTGTGTGTGTGTGATTGTGTGTGTGTGTGTGTCTGTCTGTCCCTCTGTCTGTCTTTTTATTAAAAGTGTTAAGGTTGAGTTTCAGAAGGCTGTTATAATATGCTAGCTCCTGCACATGACTGGCAGACCAGCATAAACCTCACAATGTGACAATTGAAGCTGAAGTGCTCCCACCAAGCTGAAATGTTTGTATTGAACCTCTGAGAAATAAGAGAAAAAAAATGCCCAAGTAGACCAGTTTCAGTTCTCATTATTCTGAAGTTAATTCTTACAGAGAAGACAAAAACTGCAATAAAATAATGTTAAGTGAGCTGGACTTTTGGTGTTTTGTCTGTCGTCTTCCCCTTTGCAAGGGAATTCACAAAAACCAGCAACACCCTCTGCCAGTCTGCTTTCCATAGGCTTTTGTTACTTAAGAAAAACCTTCTTCAGTTCAGTCAGTTGACCCATGGCAAAGAGGACAAAGGGCACAAGCCATCCCTTCTGTTATCTGGGTTTCATAGTGCACTTTTGATGACAGATCTTGTGACTTCTACCCAGTGTGAGAATTTAGAAAAACGGAAAAAGGTGTATTGGACATAATTTAAATGAACATTAAAAATATTTAAAAATAAATATTATCTTAAATCTTAGTATCAGTGATAATCAAAACATACAGAAAATTATAAACTAATGTAGCCAATTTATAAAGAGAAATAAATGCTTTTCTTACCTATATGTCATGTATGAATGTTCCAATGTTGGTTTAGTGTGTCATTTTAACAAGAATTGTCTGAGAATAATTTCAATAAATGTATACATGATCTTCATGCATGTATACAATTAAATTGTCATCTCTACATATGATTTTCTATCCTTGAGAAGTAGTAGAGGTGAGTTAGGATTCAAGACCCAATAATTTAAGAATGTTGGACATGGGATATGTTCTTCAAAGGCACGCTGTTCAAGCTGGAAAATAATGTCTCTTCATGGCAGATGCTTCCTACTTATTCCATATCCAGCATTCCCTGATTGAGACCCATTAAAAGCTATCATTGTCTTTCGCCTTGGAGTGTAGCACATGCAATCACGACTCAATGATGCCAGATGTACTTTGACTCCTGAATAGACTGTATAATTAAATTTGGCATGAATTACCACAAAATATCTTTTCTCACACTGACAAAGGAAGCAAATCTGTTATTTTAATGAAGCTTATTCTGAACCCTCACATATTATAGGCATTGATAAAGGAGTAATTTGACTAGGTCAAACTTTTTAATGCAGCATTCAAGAAAATTTTAAGCTATTCTTAGAATATATAAAAATATTTTGGATCATGTTAAACCAAAGATTTAGAAAGCTTGCTTTCTACTTTAATGTCTATAAAAGCAATTACTCTAAAAGGTCAATGTAAAATTATTTTCTTCAGTTAGAATTTCTGAAAGAAAATTGAAAAAATGGATAGACTTAAACATAGAATTTGTACATTTTAAAATAAATTTGAACCTTGAAATTCAGAAATTATTATTCATCATTTTTATTCATCATGATTATGATTTTTCTATGAAGATCTTACATCATTAGGTTACTCTAAGCACATATGCGGTTTTAAAATTCCATCAAAGCTTCACTGGTGTTACTTTCTTAAAAAGCAAACTTTTTTGGATGTGTCTGTACAAATATGGGCACCACTGTTCATGCCGAGTTTTTGTAAGCTGAAAGATGTTACTGCTGGGTCTTAAACACACTGAGAAAAGTGCCAAGAACAACAACTTGCCCAATATCTGTCAAGTCAGACTGAGCCAAGAGCAGTGCCTAGAATCTGAAAATAAAAAATAAAAATAAAATGCTCTAAAGGTCAGGGCAACAGCTAGCTGCAGTGGGCTTAAAATTAACTTTCAATAATAAAAACATACACTTAAGGTTTATCAAGCATAAATGTGTCTGCATTTGTAGATTCTCAGAATTTAGTTGTTGTAATGTCATAATATAATTTAAAAGCTTTTATGATCAATTTATGCTTTAGAATTACTGAAAAAACTTCAGATACTTAAAGTCTAGAAATAGATTTAATTAAAAATGCATAGAAAATGTAACATATTGAGAACTTGCGAGAGTAATGATTGCTCTACTATTAAAATCAATAGAAAAAAGATATGCTATAATTGAAAGACAGCTTTGCATCATGGTAGAGAAAATGAAAATTTCATTTCCAGACTCTAGGAGAAACAGAAATGTAGTAGAAGTAGTTGTTGTTTCTCTTTGTTTCTTTATTTTTCATTACACTAACAAAGGACAAGCAATATTTTAAAACTACATACATGAAATAAAAATGCATAGCAAAGTGCTTCATTTTAGGCACACTACATACATGAAATAAAAATAGATAACAAAATGTTTCTTTTTCAATAGAGGGCCAACAAAAAAGGAGAGAGCGAAGATCTTAAAACATTTAGTTAATTTTTAAAAACTACTAAGGTGATCTCAAATATATTGATTCACTAAAGAGAGGAGGTGTTAAGGTGCTATCATATAACAGATCCTGGGACTTAATCATGTTTTATATTTTTAGTGGCTTTATTAATTGTGGTTTATTTATATAAAAAATAGAATTGATATTTATCCTATTTCATGCTCTTTAGCCTTTATTATATTTTTCACATGTATCAATCATTTACACATATTTTTTCTTAATTTCCTATAAGATCTGAGTTGTCCTTCACTGTTAGGAGTGTGTTTCTTAAAATAAATAGAGCACAGGCCATTCACATTGCATGTACCTCTAAGACACATAGTCAGTACGTACAGGAGCAGACAGAAAAAATTTGGAAGAAGTTGTAATAAACATATTTTTATATTTTTAAAGACAATATATATGATATATTTTTCAACTGAACTCTTTTGCTAGAATCTAAAAGTAGCTTTATGAAAAAAATTGAAAAATTGAAAAATTAATAACAGGACACATGTTAGAGTGATAATATTTTTAATATGTAATTAAATTTATGTAAATACATGAATATCATAGCTTTGATTTATTACATATTAGAAACCACCTTATCTGGAAATCACATAAAAAACTAAATGTGACACCATAGCAAAAAATAGGTATTTTGTGTGTGGTGCATAATAAATAAGTTCCTTTTTTCATTTCATTTAGTAACCAAGGTATCACAGTTACTAACTTGCTAAGTCTTGAAATTTTAAATATGAATAGAAATGGCTCCAAGTTTTATATCATATTTGATACTGATAATTTTAAATCCCAACTTAAAAGTTTAGACATGAAATGCTTGTTTGATTTTCCTATTGTTTGTTTTATTAAAACCTAAAATGTGTATTCAGAAGTTTGCTGTCTTGGAAGCACAAATAAACTTTGCTAGAAATTGTTAGTTTTCTTCTATTAATAGATTTGCTTGCCTGAAATATTATTTATCTAAGATCTTGTGAGCTTTATTTCCACTTAAAATAAATTTGAGCCCTACTTATTATTAGAAAATGAATAATCTATTGCTATAATTTAATTTTTACTACATAGTTAAATAAAATTTCAAGGTTGTTGATACAGTCTGTTTACAGTAAAGAATCCCTTATATATATTCAAAGAGTAATCTATTTATAATTGTTTTTTAGATTTATTTTTTATTTTATATGTGTAAATGTTTGGTCTGCATCTGTGTGTGTGTACCACATGCATACCTGGTACTCTACGGGTCAAAAGAGGGCGTTGTGTCTCCCGTTACTGAAGCTGCAAATGGTTGTAAGTTTGTTTCCGTGTGGGTGCTGAGAATAGAATCCAGGTCTTCTATAAGAAGTACCCCAGTTGCTGAGCCATCTCTCCACATTTAATAACTTTTTTCCAGGTTTAAGTAATCAAACAGAAAGTATGGAATTGTATACATTTTATATTAAATTAGCATAAGACTTTAAAAATCAAAAACATTTATTTAATTCATTTTATGATGTTACTCTTTAAGTTTTGAAAACACCAAATGAATTTAAAAGTCTTTTCAAATATACGGCTTAGTTCTTCTCAGTCATACAATCAATTATGTCAACAGGTAAATCCTAACTATACATTAACACAATTAATACAAACTTCAGCAATATATTCTAAGTTCTCAGTAATTTTAGATGAAAAGAAACACTTAATGCAGAGTTATTGAACTCTGATCTCTGTGTGTGTGTGTGTGTGTTCATGCTTCAAGGAGAACTGTATTATGGGATGGAGGTTTTGCTTGTTGATAGAACACTTGATGAACATGTGAGACACCCAGGGTCTGAACTGCAGTACTACAAATCACCCAGAACTTTCTGAAATTTTCCTTTTTGTTCAGTGCTTATAAATCCAACTGTAAATCTGCCTTAAAAGAAAAAAAAACTTTATCACTTAGTAGTTCACATTAAACATTACTTCATAATTTTTTATGTATGTACTTTGCCTGCATGTATGTCTATGCCTTGGATGTGTATCTGGTTTCCTCTGAGGCCCCCCCAAAAAAGGGTCAGACCCCTGAACTTGTAGTTACAGATGCTTGTGAGCTACCATATTGATGCCAGGAATTGAACATGGCCGTCTGAAAAACGGTCGGTGCTCTTAACTGCTGAGAGATCTCTTAAATTGGTCTATAGTTAATATTTGGTTAATTGACCCCAAAATTCTATGTAGATATTTTAAACCTTTAATTGAAAAAAAAAACTTAAAGAACATTGAAAAGAGACACATTGCAGTCATCAAACCAAGGCTAAATTCAAGTCTTAGCCATTTGACAATTTACTTTGTTTATACGTTTGTGGATTTTTAATATCTCTGTGGTGTCAAATCATCTTAAATAATAGTCCATGGAACATAATAGGGAAGGTAAGCTTTACCAGCTTCTCCTCTTGTGTATAACTGCACAGGGTTATGACTCTCCATACTTCTATATGGAAGGTCTGTGATAGAAGAAATCATGTCTTACATTGTCTTCATTTGAGGAAAGCATGTTCCCAGTGCTGGAAAGTCTGGATTTGTACACTATAGCAGCAGCCAGATTTACCTTCAGACAAGAGAAGCCCATTCAGCTGTCTCACTTTCTCAAGGGCAAATGAAGGGCAGTCCAATGTGGTAACAGTGCTCTTTCAACAAAATGAGGCTATCAAGACAGGAGAAATTAGATGCCACACGAAGCATATAAACGTATGTGCAAGTATTCCATGCAGTGGAAAATGGATATCCAAGAACAAGCATATAAGAATTGGAAAACTGCTTCCATTTTTTCTTATTATTACTATTACTATTATACTACCCTGATATTCAATATTTATAATAGGGCATATGTTTAAGAAATACACCTGTGTAAAAGTTGATACTGGCTAATGTCATCAATTGAACTCCTGTGACTTCTCTTGCTCCTGCTGCTGATCACCTTTATTTTGCATTTTAGTGATAAGATTTATATGACATATTTAGCTTCTCAGAAAATATTTACCAGAAAATTATCACTGCCTCTTTGGGATACAAATTTTGTTCATTCCTAGAGAAAAGTGCAATGGCTTAAGATTCCATATCAGAATAATTTATTATTTTCATGTTGAATTAACTTATAAATTTTATTTTAAAAATGTTACAAAACATTATCATCTACCTGTTTATCTCTCCACTTCTAATAAAAGTCTCTCATATACAGATCAAGAACTTTCTTATATTTTTGGTAAACTCTGAACCAAAGCATTTATGTGAACAGTGTCAATCATCTCTGTATGATTGAATCTCTTTCTATTGGTATTCCTGTGGAGATGGTGCTTCTATCTTTGGCTGCTAGAGAGTGTGCCACAGGGAGTCTTACTGGTTAACTGATGGTAAGTCCATAAGTCAGAAGAGATATTTTGTGTGCCTGCTCTAAGTTATTTTATGTTTGTCCTGATATAAAGATAGACATTAAGTTTAGTGCCTGGTTTAAGCAACCCCTGTAACCATCTGCCCTTTTCTTGTAGCTTCTTCCCAGAATACCCCAGCTTGACTGTGTTAATTGATGGACTTGCCCAGGTGTGAGGACTTCATTACTTCATATTTAATGCTTCAACATATGTGCAAGAAAACTGATTGGAAAGCCCAAATCCAAAGCCTTTTCCTGCATGTGACTTGGCATCCAACTACCAAATGATTTCAGACAAATTATTCAAACTGTTTCAAACTGTTAAACCTTTTTAATTCTATTAAATAAAGTAGAATTTTTATGAAGAAGCTAACAATGTAGTTCTGATAATCATTTTTAATACTGAATAAACATGTTCAAACTACTTCTAAACTTTCAAAATAAAGAAATAAAGATATAATTTCTGGTAAATGAAAAATGTATATATATCATTATGCCATATATATGTAAGTTCATATATTCATATACATATATGCATAGAGGTGAAGTGTGGATTTTCATGGTATAAATGAAGATGCAAAAAAGCACAGGTTTTGTATCTTCTGAGGATATTGTAAAATTTCTAGCAGCTGATTAATTAGAAAGAAATTGTATTAACTTCTAGAATATACAATCTAAACTTTCTTAATTTTCCATCTTCATTGGCTCCAATATGGAGAGTTACTTTATTTTATCCAGGTTAACTATCCTCCTATTTTATTCTGTGTATGTATGTATGTATTATGTATGTATGTATATATATTTATATATGACTTGTATGTATTGCATATATACATATATATATGACTTACATTTTGAAACTTATACATCACTATAGTCCTTGATTGTAACAAAACATACACATATTTCTGTTACTCTTTCTGCTTTATACTATGAAGGGAACCCATATGATTTTCTCCTCCCTTATTTGTTGAATGGAACACAAGCAATAACAACTCCATTAAGATAATGTAGTACAGACAGGCTGTTAATTCCTTTGACCTCTCCAAAGCTTCTTTTAATTCTCCATTCTGCTTGATTTCCTGGAATCTAGTCTTAATGGGCTGCACTGTGTGTATTAGACTTAGCCTGGAAGCCAAGTAACAGGTAACCTTTCTCCAGTAGATAAGGACAGTGAAAGCATGGTCTTTATTTCCTGGTTTTAAGAGATCCAAAGGTTGTGTTTGCTGAGGCTGAACAAACCTTTTCAGCTGCTCTCCTGTACGTGAAGCCCCGCCCGATCTCATCCCAGGACTTGATGTGATGATATTCACTCCTGTCTCCCCATTCCTGATTAATAGACTCAGGTAGCACACTGTAGGTTCTTGATTTCCCTGCCATCTTTCTGTAGTTTTGTTTCATGAAACCCTGTCCAAACACCCCATGTGAGTGAGCCATAATTCTGCTGCAAGGAGTCTTCATGTTGAACTGAACTGTATATTTGTGGGACAAAATTACAAAAGAAATGGAAAACAGAATTTCAAATATGGTAGAGTTTTGTTTGAAAAATTCTTACAAATTCATATTACATGGGAATTTCATTTCATTTAAAAATGAAATGTCAGTAGGATCAAGTGCTGAGCATAGCAGATATTTTGATGCTCTTGTGGCTAAGATCTGAAAGATGCCCCTGATTCCACAAGTGAAAGTCTGTGTTTTAACTTGAAGCTTGAAAGGTGGTGAACACTTTAAGACATGGCCTCCAGTGAGAGGTTTTATGTTGTTGGGTACAAAACTTAAAAGGGACTTTGAGAGCTGGTGTCTTCTCTTTCCTGCTGCTTCACAGCCACCAAGAGAGCAGACCACTGGTCTCATCAGTCTATCACAAGGTCAATCCATCATGGACTGAAAGCAGAACTCAACTAGGCCATTCCCCTTAGATATATCATTATAGCAGAAGGATGCTAATAGAAATGAAAACAGTCAAACACATTTAGCATGTTATCTATCAGTTCTTAATAAATGTGGGAAAGAATACCAGGTCTGTAATGATACACATGTACTTCAAAGTGTATATTTTCTGGAGGTGGGCATTGCTACCAGGACCTATAATTTCATGCATATCTGAAAACTAATTTAAAAGTATTTACATCAGTGATTATTTTTTTGTTTTCAACCCTTCACATATTTATTAGTGATAATATTACATTCATTATGAACTCTTATTCTGATCTTTTTGCTTGAGCAAATTAATATATTTACCTATTAGTGACAGGTAAAGAAGTGATTTTCTTCCATATAAAATCCATTACAAACCAAGTATGGTGGTGCACAACATTGCCTTCATCACTAGCACGTGGGAGAAAGAGACAGATAGATCAGAAAATCAGTGTTGTCCCCAGTCACAGAAGGAGTCTATGGGCACCCAGTGCTATGTAAGCCCCCATTTCTAAACAAATACACATGCAGCAATAATAAAACGAGAAGAATCCCCCAGAAGTGTTAGGCATGGTAACATACATGCAATAAAAGCCCAAATATAAAGCTACTCATTTTAATTGTACGTAGCATGGGAGTAGAAGCTGAGTATACGTAGGCTATTATTGTTTCTCTGTTGATTTCTCACATCCTTAGAATAATTGAAGAGTTTATTCAAGCAAGGCTCTTCTACCGACAAACAAGCTATTTGTTTCCATTGATTTGCAACAGATAATATTAATTCCACCTTAATGAAAACTGTGATTGTTTGGACCTGAGTGATCAAGGAAAACCCAGGGTATATCAATTTTTCCTGACAATTTTGTCATTGTAGAAATGAGTGTATTAATTTTAAAGAGCATTAATAGAATTCAAAAAAAGGGAAATGACCAAAGAGAGAAAGCAACAGGCCTCCTGGAGGGACTTGCTATCTCTTACTAAAATGCAAGTTATAGTTCCAGAAGCTGCTTTAAGAGTACTTACATTATTGTGTAAAAGAGCCATTGATTCTGAATGCAAATTTTTACGTGTGAAATCTTTAAAGGCTGAGTGAAAATTAATATTTAAGATGGAATGCAGGCCCGTGTTTTTAAATGTTCAGTAGGTTTTAGGAAGATGAAGAGACTGTAAAGGTTCATAGTCTAGGAACAACCTGGATTTACTTCTTTAGTAAAATAGAAAATAGCAGAAGCTATTAGGTTATGTTAGGTTACTTGATTTAATTAAGTTTAGATAACTTTATTGACTGCATATTAAGTATCGTAAATAGTGATGAACATGTATTGCCATGAGATTAGTACTTAAAGTCTCAATGATTAGAATGTTTTCATTTTTGTTGTTTGAGTAAAGCCTTCTTTCCCATTTCCCTGCAAGACAGGGAGCTTTGCTTTGATAAAGATCTTCATAACTGCAGACAGACAAGTTTTGGAACAAGCAGCATGGATTCAATTGAGTCCCATAGAACTCAAATGTCTTCTGTAAAAGTCAGGGATAGATGCAATACTAGTACTTTAGGGAAAGATGTGAATCTAAGGGGAAAAATTTATTTTTGTTACTCTTGATTGTTTTATATGTGAATTTTCAGCCATATATGTGCCTTTAAATTACAAAATTACATCTAATCATCAAACATGGTGATGAGTAGGTCCTACATCTACAAACCATGACAAAATTATTACATACAAATAACCATTTTCTACGGACAAAATTTCTTGAAAATATGTCACATGACAGATTTTATGGTGTAAAATAAACAATATACAACCATGCCACAGTGTTAAGTGAGCACATCTTTATGTCATACAGTAAGAGGATATAGTGGTAATCAACATTGCTCTGATAATCAAGCCTGAACTGGTTATACCATAGCCAACTGATATCAGGAGTCATGTTTTATCATTCTTTATCTTATTCATTGCGGTAAGGTCTCTTAGCAAGATCCAGAGTTCAGTAATATGACTAATGCAGGTATTTGTCTTATTATAGGGATCCCGTCTCTGCCTCTCTAGTCTTCTTCTACATGGCAGGCTATTAGTCGGTGCTGGTGATGTGAACTATAGCTCATCTATTCACTTCTTACAGGGAAATGCTCTGACCATGGAGCCATTTTCCTAGTTACTTAACTGATATGTTTTCATGCCATTTTCTCATTCATTAAATGAGACCATTCATTAAAATACTAACATAGTATCCAAATCAGGACTCTGTAGACATATCTGAGGTTTTTGATTCCACTATGCTGTCAGTGTGTTTAATTCACGAAAAGCTATACAATTCTCTTGCTTTATCATAAGCTATTATATAGAATATTTTGTTCTTTATAAACTTTAATCTTTGACTCAGGAATAATGCTTGCATATATTGTTGGCTTGATTTCTCCAATCAGCTTTAGGAAAAATGACTGAATCCTTGAAATCATCAAACAATCTTTACTTTCTAGTCTGCATCTTTGCCTAAAAGTCCAGATCCAATTTGATGCCACAATCCGAGAATAAGGACATGATTGTTCCTGACTTTGAACATGCTTATATTATGTTGCATTTTTGGAACAATGTTAATATTTTCACATAAAAGTCAGAATATATCAGAGATCTCAAGTAGTATTAGTAAAAAAACCCACAGATTAGCAAAGAGTTTATTCATGATTTAAGATATCAAAGTAGAAATGGAATAACTTGGAGAGAATCCATAATTTATTAAATGACAGGACCCTAGCATGAAATAATTCCATTAAAAGGTGTTATCAAAGATGGGAATAGTAATTCACAGTTTATGTGTAGCACAGGATAAACAAAAAATACAAAAACTAAAGAATGGATGAACATTGTGTAGAAAAACCACATTTTAGAAACTGAAGCATGCTATTAGTAATTTTTAATACTGAGATAACATTCTTCCCAAAAAATCAACAAAGTTGGTTCCTAATTTTACCCCTTTATTTACAGCCCTCTTTTGTTCCTTGAGAGATGCCCAGGATAAAGGAGCACAACATTCCTGCTTGATTTGAATGTTAAGTATCCAGTTTTGTCATTTGATGGGTGAACAAAATGATTTGCTTCTATGATACTATCCAAGCATTTCTTCAGTTAATTATTAACTGTTTTCATCACATCTGTGAATTTTCAGACCATTAAATCNCCTCTTTTGTTCCTTGAGAGATGCCCAGGATAAAGGAGCACAACATTCCTGCTTGATTTGAATGTTAAGTATCCAGTTTTGTCATTTGATGGGTGAACAAAATGATTTGCTTCTATGATACTATCCAAGCATTTCTTCAGTTAATTATTAACTGTTTTCATCACATCTGTGAATTTTCAGACCATTAAATCAGACAAAGAAATTATCCTGACTGTACACCTGCTGCTATTTATATATACAAGAACCTGTTATTTCAGAGCAAGGTCCAGAAAGCAAGAACAACAACAACAGCAAAAATCTCCCACTTGGAAACATCACAGATTTACAAATATCAGCAAATATAACAAGTGAGAATGAGCCATAACCTTCTTTACTTTCATTATTCTTCACAATAATGAAAATGTGATAACATTGATTTGGTTGATACTGATGTCTGAAATCAGTGCTGGAGCTAGATGCAACTGCAGATACCTTATTGAAACCCAAAGTAAATTGGGGCAGTTCCCCCAGCAGCATAAATTAGTCAGAACCTTGGAGACATTGGGTATATTTTAGGAGTGAAGCACCGAACTCTCTAAGAATTATGTCACCTTAATTCAGTAATTTGGTATGCCTCGGGGTCTGCACGTATTTCAGAGATACTGTAATGAAGAGTGTGAGTATTCATCCAAACACAGAAGTCCCGCAAGAATAAAAGGCATGTCTCATTCACAAGAAACGCTCATTCTCAGACTGTTTCCAGAAGCAATGCCAACATGGACCAACTAGGTGAGATCAGTTATTAGGAACACATGGGGGTGAAATGAGCAAAAGGTACTAAAGAAATCATTGAAAACTAGGTCACTGGCAAATGAATTAATAAAGACCCATGCAGTTTACAAAGTGTAGAGCCAAGGAGCGTTTCCTCTTTCTATTTTCTTACTGCTTGGTCTGGCTTGGACACACCACCACCATTTCATTTCATGGTCCTTATACACTCTTTTGTTTTAGTGATTTAAATCAAGTGTTATTTATACAGAAAAAGAACTATGCAAATGGAAGAAATTGTATTGGCCTCATTCAGTACTTCAAAAGAAAATACTTATAATTGTATATTTTTGAAAATGAGGAAATATGGATATATATTAATGATGATGTCATCATATTTATATTTATGACTGTAATCTGATGACTAATCGCACTATCTAGTAGCAAAATGATGCACTACTAAGCTGTCTTCATTGACTCTAAACTGCTTCTATAGAAAATATGCTTTGATTTTTACAATGGACTCATGCGTCAGTTTTGAGTTTACTATAATTGCATATATTCTTTGTTTTACTTTTCAGAATAGAACCTCAGAGAAGCTAAGTAACAAGGAGTACCCTGAGAGAAACATATATAGATCCCCCTGGGAGGGGGCAATAGACAAGATCTCCTAAAAAAAAGAAAAAAAATGAGAGCATGGGGTGCGGGAGAAGAAAGGGAGGAAGGGGAGGAGAAGGAGAACTTAAGGGAATGGGATGGTCCAGACGGGGGAAGGACAGAGACAGAGAGTAAGAAAAGTGACATATGGAGAAAGAGTCATTATAGGGCTAGTAAGAAACCTGGCACTATTTATATACTCACTTGGTAATATGATGAAATGATATTTATTTGGAAACATTTACCTTTGATTATTGCTGTTATATTTTGTGATCTGTAAAGCTATTCACCTACCCTGGATTATGCTGGTTCTTCATTGAGAAAAAGAAAATTATGAAGAAATAATTAAAGTTTTTGAAAGAACACTAATTTCACAGTAAATGAAAGAACCAAATATCCACAAATACATCATGAACAATCATTAGTAGTGTAAATCATGGTTACATTTAGTTAAGGACACACAAGAATTTGATTTAGCACCCTGTCTCTGAGTAGTAAGCTATAAAATCTACAGTAGATTTCCACAGATCACATGTGTTTATGTCAGTATGAACTGGAGTCGACAGAGTATTCAGGGATTGACTGTGGACAAAGGAAGGCTGTCCTCATTATTTTTAGCTACATACTGTATTACATAGAAGCAACATGTTTTCCTTTGGAAAAAGACTTCAGTTTGGAACATTACTTGCTCCTAGGAATAAATAGTTCTATGGACTAACCTATAAAAAACATCAGTATTACTAAATGTACATAAGTCAAGGCAAGCCACTAAAGCAAGCTCACTGCTTTGGATTTCTGATATTTAGAACTCGGGTTGGTTCTGTTTGATTCAAATCCTCAGAAATATCTTGCGAGAGTTTGTCAGGATGCAGAAGAGGAAGGATTACTGTGCATAAAGAAAAGGAAAAGAATCTTTTATCTGTATCTATAATGTTTGTTTTAGTATGCATTTTAAATTACTTAGCCCAGTCTTGTTTTTTTACATTATTTTTATTTTTTAGGCTAAAACTTACTTATGACAGTTCCCCCTTTCCTCCAGCAAAAACCTCACTCATATATACCCCATCCTTGTTCTTTTTCAAATAATGGTGTCTTTTTTATTAATTGTTGTTGCAGACATATATTCCTAAATTCATAAATACAAGTGGAAATGAAGTAAATGGTCTCATGGGAGGAGTGGCACAAAGAGGAGTGGCACTGAGGTATAAAGATGAATTTGCTCCATGTGTGAAAACTTTAAAATGAAATAGAATAAAATGAGAATGTTTGATCACAGGATACAATGCAAAATCTATCTATCTATCTATCCATCCATCCATCTATCTATCTATCCATCTATCTACACATACACACACACACACACACACACACACACACACAATTTAGTCTCAGGGAGGCTAGTCACCTTAAACCAAGGCATCCAGGATGCTAAACAATTGCACTCTCAGTAAATCAAGTCATCTATTACACATATTCACATACTTGTTCTACTATAATGGGAAATTTGTAAACACAATTCTTTGCTCTCTATGTTAAAAAAGTAAATATACCAATTTCCTTAAACAAATAAAGATATCCAAAGTGCAATCATTGGAGAGGAAAAAGAATCCAAAACATAAAAAAGAAAAAGAAAAAAAAAGAAAAGATTTCTAAATTACCAAAAGATAAATAATTATTCGATCACACTGTTGTTTGTTTTTTTCCCACTTTTTTCTAGTACCCCACAGTATATTTTCCCTTTTACAGTTAACCTAGTGATGATTTAATTAATAATAGAACTTATTTTTAAACTATGTATTTGACCTAAACAACTAAATTAACTAATGACATATAATTTGTATGTCAGAAGTTTAACAAAATCAGACCTATGATTTATTATCAAAATGTGATATATTTTACTGGGTATAAGATATATGCTAAATTTAGCAGTCACAGGATCTAGAAAAATGCAGGATAATGTTCTTACAATTTTTCTCAATATTGGAAAGTATAGATAAGACATGATTACTATATGTCTGGAAAACTACAGAGGACAATTAGCCAGATACATGAATTGTGGGTACAGATACACACTTATAGATAAGTTTCTGGTGTATATGTGAACACTTTCATATATTTTGGCATACACACACATTTCATTTTAAGTAACAATACTGATACTTTATCCGTGTAACTTATGTTCTCAGAGAAGTGTAGGAACTGACACTAGAGTCATGTTTTTGGAGAATGTTTCTATAACAACAGCAGAGAGTGAGATGCCATCCACCCAAGGTGTGTAGCAAAACTTAAAGCCAGGTACCTTGAGAAGCACTGCTGCACATAGTAAAAATGAGTGCAAGTCTTTCTGTTGCCTTGTCCACATGTAACACCTGCCTCTTCGTTTTTAATTTCTATTCTTAAAGTTATAATGATTTCAAGAATTGATTTTGTTGAACAGTTTGTTTGTGGAAGCAGTGATGTCTGCCAAATTAAACCATTTCTGTGAAGAGTGCTCATTTATCTTCATTGGATTTCAACCAAGCACATTTCAGAGATAATGATGTAATGTAACTGCAAAATTTCAACTTGACTGGCATAAGGTTTAAGTAGAAATATTCCATCTCTGACTCTGTTCATATCCATATATATTAGGCATGCTGCCCATTTTTACATTCACTCATCCTTGGGGTAGTAGATCTCAGTTTTGTCTGAATATTGCAGTCAATTGGAAAGCTGGGGATGATGTTGATACCTAAATTCTACCCATAGAAATTCAGGTTTAATTGGTCATGGCCACTGAAACTCCTCCAAGTCATTCTGATATCCAGTGAATTGTAGAATCATTGTCAGAATTTCAAGGGTTGAGCAAAGAACATAGAATCTATGATTTTACAAACATTCCTTCCGAATTATCAGATGAGAATGCTGAGTGATGTTTTGAATGTGTTTTAAAATAACAGATGTTTTTATGATGAAAGTTTTTGTGTAGCATACGAGCTATAATTTTAAATCCAAGAAATGATGCCATTTTCTATACTGATTTGGTACCTAATCTGTAAAGTTGAGACTTCCAGATTTTTCTACTATGATGTAATGTTCTAACTGCAATGGATATAAATTCAAATACAGTAGCTTGTTGGTAAATATTTAATAATCAAGTGACAATTGGGAAATAAAATTACCACATGTAATACTTTGATTTTGATGACACATTTCTTTCAGACATGGCTGCTCTTAATCTACTATATAATCTTAAAATGTTGAGCATTCAATGCTGGTTTCACCACATGATTGTCAGTGCATTGTATAAACAAAGCTTAATGAAGATTACAGAACATTCTTGGAGTGTTAATTCTTCAGTTTGTACAACATGCCTTCTAGATGATAGGGAAGAAATGAGGGGTTTGAAGGAGAGAAAAGATTATCCAATCAAGTTAGACAGAAACCTTCAATTTTGAAAATAGTATGACTATATTCAAG
>LOJH01033866.1:1421-11595 GCA_001685095.1 Ellobius talpinus | reverse complement strand
GAAGAAGAAGAAATAGTAGTGGTGGGGGTCTAAGGAGGAAAGATAAGTACATCTCATTGGCCAGTTAATTTATATAAATTGATAAACTTCATGCTCAGAGAGAGACCCTTTCCCAGAGAACAAAGGTGGAGAACCATCAAAGAAAGGGACCCAATGCTGACCTCAGGTTTCCACATGCATAAGCACACATCACATACACACACACACACACATGCATACATGAGTGTGCACATACATGCTCCAAATGATGAAAGTGGGACTCAAACCCCTTTCCCACACATCAAGAAGCACAGACACTGGTGTCTCACCAAGGCCCAGAAACCTCCCTGTGATGGCGAGTGACGGGCTAGGGCCAGACCTACAAGGCTTGCCAGCATGAGGCTGTATCTGGAGATGTGGACCCTGGAGAAGAGCCCAGTAGGGTGAGGATGAAGACAATTAGGAGCCTGAGAGATTCTTCATGACCAACTGACTAAGCATTATATGGATCAGAAAAACACAGGACAACAAACCTCTGCAATGAGAAACTCCAAACCCACCACGGATGTGCCCTCCTGGGAGCAGAATCCTCATCTTCCATTCGATCATCATGCTGTGAAAAGCTTAATGATGCCAGGCACGCCAGGCACGGGTCATTCTTTCCCAACCCCTTCTTCCAGCTCTCCCCATCCTCACTCCTGGCTCCCTAGCTAGAGGGACAGGAGAAAAGTGTTCTGTGACTCAGCACCAAGAGTTTCCTCAGCCTTTGTGGAGTGGCGGGGCCTTTCGTTCTCTGTGTTGGCTGGTTTTATGTCAACTTAACACACAAACAAGACTTATCTGAAAGGAGGGAACCTTAATTGGAAAAAATGCCACCATAAAATCCAGCCATAAGGCATTCTCTTAATTAATGATCAATAGGGGAGGACCCAGGCCATGGTGGGTGGTGCTATCTCTGGGCTGGTGGTTCTGGGTTCTATAAGAAAGCAGAATAAAGCCAGGTGGTGGTGGCATATGCCTTTAATCCTAGCACTCAAGGAGGCAGAGGCAAGTGGATCTCTGTGAGTTCAAGGCCAGCCTGGTCTACAAAGCAAGTTCCAGCCAGAGATACACAGAGAAACTCTGTCTCAAAAAAAAAAGAAAGGAAGGAAGGAAGAAAAGAGAGGAAAAGGAAAGGAAAGGAAAACAAAACAGACTGAGTAAGCCAGGAGAGGGCAAGTCAGTAAGTGGCCATGGCCTCTGCATCAGCTCCTGCCTCCAGGATCCTGCCGTGTTTGAGTTCCCATCCTGATTTCCTTCAGTGAAGAGCAGTTTATAGAAGCATAAGCCGAATAAACCCTTTCCTCCCCAAGTTGCTTTTCGGTCATGGCATTTCATTGCAGCAAAGGCAACCCTAACTAACACAGTATCATACCGGCTTGATATCTTATCACACGGGAGTTGTCCCTATGCGGAAGAATTGACCCCGTCCACTTACTAGTCAAAACCATGCTCTGGTTGTAGACCTAGCTCATTGGAGTCAATAATTACCTCTGTTTACAGCTGGGTAGGTAGGCTAGTATCCTCCGTCTCATAAGGTTCCTGTGATAAGCCTTGGCCTCTTTCTCAACTCTGATGCAGCTCAGCCTCTCTGAACTGGCTCCTTCCCTCATCCCACTTGAAGACTTGAGAACTCAGATGTCGTAGAAGGTCATTGCGGCAGCTTCTCCACCTCACAGGTCCAGGACAACACCCATGTGCTTGTGAGGCCATAAAACTGCAGCACCCAGCCCCAAGCCATTCTCCATCAAGAACTCAAAAACCATATTCCAACCATGCTGTGCGCAGCTCAAAAGTAGAAGGCTCCTTTCCTAGGCCCTCTAGCTTCTTCTGTCAGTAAGACTCCACCTGCTCTAAGGCCATTGAGCTCCGTGTAATTATCCCAGGAAGCAGATGACACTGATGAATGTCTCCCTGCCCTGATTAGATGGAAGCTCCATGAGATCAGAGGCCACGCAGGTCAGGTGTACAGATAGCTGAGAAAAATGCATGCTGACTCCTGGCCTCCCTGCCTCTTTCAGACTGATTCCTATGGGTTCAGAACACCAAGCTATGCAAGGGAGGTGTAAGTTGGTTCAAGTGAATCTGGAACGCCAGGCGTCAAGGAGGAGAGAGAAGTGAAACTTCAGGACTCAGCCTTGAACTGTAGGAAAAAAATAGTTTCATTCTTTGGCAATATGAGAGATAAGGAGGGAAGAGAGAGCCACTATTACCTTTGGGACTCGGTCACCTTCAAGACATCTGCTTCCTGGGATAAACGCTAGGCAAGCACTCCACCAACTGAGCCACATACCCAGCCTCCCCTCAGGTTCTGACGGCCACATGGGTATGGGAAGAGAAGGACAGATGCTATAGGCCACCACTTAAGACATGAAGGAGGTTTGCAGTGGTGATGATGGACACAGTGGAGATGTTCAAGCAGGAAACAGGTGCACTGTAAAAGGGGCGGACAGATTTCTGACCTGGACAGTGGCCTGGACACCGTTTTGTGACTGAGTAGGGATCAGAGGACCCAGTTGAGGGGGTTGAAGAGAATGCTGTGGGGACACCAGAGTCTTGAGTCAGGCACTGACGTGCACCCTTCCTCGAGAGGTGCCAGGGACAGGCCAGAACACAAACCAGGGATTCAAAAGAGGGCCCTGGAAACCAGGCGTGGTGCCTCGTGCCTGTAACTCCAGCACTGTGAAGGTTAAAACAGGGAGTTATGAATTAAAGACTAGCCTGTCTCAAGAGGGAAAGAGAGACAGTGTGAGAGAGTATGCATGTGTGTTCTGGGCTAGAGCAATTTGGGAGTCATGGGAGGCCATCCAGGCTGTGGTTTCTGTCTGGGGAAAACCTAGAGCAAAACGAAAAGCACCACGAACTCCCACCCAAGGAACTATTGTGTTGGGACCCAAAGATCTACAAAGCTGACAGAAGAGAAACTGACCGCATAGCTTGGTGGATGAAGAGTTCACCACAGAAATGTGAGGACCTGGGTTTGGGTCCCCAGAACCTACTTAAAGTCAGACACGATAGCATATGTCTGTAATGACAGGACTCCTAAATAGGAAGTAGAGACAAAAGGCCACAGCCAGGCTTGTACTCACACATATGCACACACGCATGCGTGTGCTCATGCACATGTAAAAGCCTTGGTTACGGAGAAGAGTCAAGGATCTAAAGCTTGGGAAATGGAGTCTTAACGAAGAGAATTTCACTGCTGAGCCCAGTGAAATTCCTCAGAGTCTCAATTCAGCTTGCTACCCCTGGGTAACTGTCCTCACCTGAGCATCCTGTCTGCCCATCCCTAGAGGGAGCAGATTGGCTCATCATCACCAGGTCCCTCCCAAGCTGGCCATCATTCCAGAGAATGGGGCAGTTCCAGCTCGTCCCAGCTCACACTCCCTGTCCCCTATCTCTACGCTTTGGTCTCACATTCCCAAGGCACAGGGCCAAGTGAATGGAAAGAATTCCCTACTCACTCAACATTCTGGGCATGTTGGGATTTCTGGGAACCAACCCCTACTTTAGTGTCACCTGGGGGGGCACGAGAGGCGTGGTCCCCACCCTCCAAGACTTTATCATCATCTCTTTGGAAGATAAGATGAAATCACAAGCCACAATAAAGTATAGAAACTTTACCAAAGAGGAGAGAGAAGTGCAGAGAGCTGCTGAGATCAGAGAGAGGGGCGGCCCTGGGGGAAGTTGCTTAGAGCTTGTCAACTTCAAGCCCAGTCTTGAAGAAACGAGGAAGTCTGACAGTAGACGTGTGCACAAAAGCAGGGCAGCCAGCTGTGAGCAGACAGATGTGGGCTCTGCCTTGCAGATTCGACTGGGGGACAGGACCCATTGGCATGGGTGCAGTGCTGGAGCGTGGTCCACAGACCCAATGCCAGGATATGACCAGAGCACTGAGGGCCATGACAACAGAGGACACATACTCTATGAGCGCTTGGTCCCCAAGCGGGTCACTTGAGCCCAGACAATGACACTTAGACACATGGGCTCACCACACATCACAAGCAGAGCTGTAAATAGTGGTGCTGACACTGTACCTTCCCCATCCCCAGAGCAAGGCTTTTAATGAAAGCTCATTTCTCACCTTGACCTGCCTCTTCCCACTCGATTCCTTCCTCGGTGGTGGGCACTGCTGCTTCCTGAGGGCCAGTCTGCTGCACAGGTTTCTATAGACAGCATCTCCCAGGAGGACGCCCCACCATCCACGTGACCGAGGCAGGCGCCTCCTCCCTTTGCCTCCTGGCCCCGCCCATATCTCCACATGCCTCATTTCCGGCATCAGCTCCCAGTGTTTCTTCCTTTGGTTGGTTGGCTTTTTCGCTCTTCATCCAGGCGTGGTTCCCGAATGCCCACAAGGTGAATCTTTTCCTGTTTGTGATTCCCGTGACCTTCTAAGAAGACCCTCTCTAGTCCCCCTTCCCGCCTAAAGCCTTTCACAATGACCAAGACTTGCCATGTGGCTCAGACACTGAAAAACTCCCCTTGACCTAACCAAGCAATTAATTCTGCCAGCTGTATCCTGGTCAGAATACCTTCCTCCGTCGACATCTGACCAGTTCCCTCCTAGCCTCTAAGATCTCCACAAGTTCCACCTGTTTTAGATGACAAACAGTTAAGGCACAAGCCCCGAGATCTCTGACCCTGATCCCCACTTTGCCTTTTTCAGGGAGAGCCGAGTCAGCCACTGCCTAAGCTTCACAAGAGAGAGAACCCATTCCCATTCCCGACCTATGGAGGTGCCTGGTGTGCTCTGCAATTGGCTGGCTGTCCCGAGTGCTCAGCCCGCACTTGCTTCCCGTAGTCTGCAGGGACTCTTTACCCATGGGCTCTGTTTTCAGGTCCTGCAGGCTCACCTCCTTTGAAAACATATCTAAAGCAGTGGTTCTCAGCCTGTGGGGTGCGACCCTTTCGGGGGTTCAAATGACTCTTTCATAGGGGTCACCTAAAACCATCAGAAAACACAGATACATTGATTCTTAGCAGTAGCAAAATTATAGTTATGAAGTAGCAAGAAAATAAGTTTATGGTTGGGGTCCCCACAACATGAGGAACTGTATTAAAGGGTCACAGCGTTAGGAAGGTTGAGAACCCCTGCTCTAGAACATTCCCCTCTCTCTGACAGCATGCAAATTAGTCATCCCTAGCGCAGGGACCCTTCTTTGTACCGCTTTTGTACACGAAAGTTATTTCTTAGGGAAAATGAAGAGCCACCTGTCCAGAGAGCATACCCTTCGCTGTGGTCGGAGGTGCCCAAGGCCCGGAAGGGCTTCTGGCCAGCTGCTCCGAGACTTTGAGATGCTTTACCTCACATTCATACCATGTGGCCCCTCCTTGCTTCCTCCTATTCCTCAGCATGACCATGGACAGGGAGGGGCCTAGATAAGCAGAGATGAGCCTCAACAGGTCAGAGAGGCAGCTGCACCCCGTGAAATTGATGACTCCAACCTCACCAGCCTGACCACTCCACTATACAAATCAAATGATGCCCAAATCCTGTGGGGCGGATTTCCAGGGGCTGACGTGGTGAGGGGTAAGGCTACTGGGCTTTTACATTTCGTTCTCTAAGGCAAGATCAATGCCTGAAAGAATGATTTCATTTGTTTTTAAATCAATAAAAGCAAAAAAGGGCTAGGGAGGTGGCTCGCCTGTGAGATGTTTGCTGTGCAAGCGGAAGGACCAGTGTCTTAACCACCAGAACCCAGGTTTAAAAAACAAAGCTGAGCGTGGCGACATGTGCCAATCACCCCAGTGCTGTGGAAGCAGAGGCGGGGATTCCTGGGGCTCACTGGGCAAGCTCCGTGTTCAGTGAAAGACCCTGTCTCAAAAAAATAAATGGAAGAGCTAGAGAGATGATTCAACACATAAGAACACTTGACGCTCTTCCAGAGGACCCAGGTTCCCTTCTCAGCACCCACAACCACCGGTCAACCCAGATCCAGGGGCCTTGACGCCCTCTCCTGGCCTCTGAGGGCACTGCACACATGTACTACACATAGCACATGCAGGAAAAAAAACAAGGACATAAAACACAAATAAAGAAATCCTTTAAAATATCATGCTAGACAGTGGTAGAGCATGTGTCTTTAATCCCAGCACTTAGAAGGAGAGGCAGAGGCAGGCAGATCTGTGAGTTTGAGGCCCTCATGATCTACAGAGCAAGTTCCAAGTCAGTCAGGGCTACACAGAGAAGCTCTGTCTCAAAAATCCTAAAAGAAAAAAAAATAATAAAAGTCAGTTAAAAAATAAACTGGAGAGTGATTGAGGTACACTCCTAATGTTGACCTCTGACCTACACACACAAACATACACACATATACATATACACAATACACATATACATACACAAACATACATACACATACAGATATATGTATATGCACATACACTTATACACATATATACACACATATACACATACATACACACACATATATATACATATATATGTGTGTGTATATATATACATGTGTGAACACACAAACAAATGCACAAACACTGGCACACAAAACGAAAAGAAGAAAGAGGAGTAGTGCAAAGCTAGTCAAAAGCAAACACGTGAATTGTTTGCCCAGAGCCCAGCTGTCCTCTTAGTTTTAACTCTGGTCATCCCAGAAAAGCAAGAGTGGAGATGAGTTATAAAGGGCAGAGGGCTTTTCACAAATGTTGTGTTAGTAAAATGTTCCCAAAGAGATGCATCTTTTTAAAGCAAGTAAAGAAAAAAAAATGTCTCAAAGTAAGTAAATAAATAAATAACTTTAGCCTTGACTCAACATTCACAGAAATCCACTTTTTCATTGCTGCAGTTTCTCTTGGGACTTACTCAGCACGAGGCAGCAATCTACAGTTTGCTTACTCTCTGACAGAACTCTGGCCAGTCGATGCCCTAGAGCCTGGTTGTGTCATCAGACTACAGTGGCATTCCACGGTCCAGCTGGCATCATGATTGAGACAGGGCCTGCCATTTGTCAGGTCAGAAACCCTCCAAGGAAGGAAGAGGAGGAAAGTCCTTCCCTCCAGTAGAATCTGACTACCTTGGAGGGGGGACATCTCCCATCTCAGCATCTCTTTCTCAAGACCCCTTCACCAAATGACCTCAGACAGAGCTGCCTCTGTCCCCTCCACCAAATGACCTCAGACAGAGCTGCCTCTGCCCCCTCCACCAAATGACCTCAGACAGAGTTGTCTCTGTCCCTTAGAAATGGTTATGTTGTTGGTCCTCCTATGAGCAGATGGCTACTTGGGGCACTTCCTGCACATGGGGGTCTACCTTCTAGAGCAGTGGTTCTCAACCTGTGGGGGGTCATGACTCCCAGAAGACCATCAGAAAACACAGATACTTACATTACAATTCATAACAGTGGCAAACTTACAGTCATGAAGTAGCAACAAAAATAATTTTATGGTTGGGAATTATCACGACATGGGAACTGTATTAAAGGGTTGCAGCATTGGGAAGGTTGAGAACCACTGTTCTAGAGGCTTCCTACAGGGGAGGTGGGGGCCTAAACTGCCCCCTATTATTTGTCCTTGGTAAGAAGATGTGATGATAGGTGTCCACAGAACTCAAAGGTCAAGGTGGGGCAAGTGGAACGTCCCTCCTCCTTCTGGAGAGACCCTGTCTGTTGGACTGAACAGAGGTATCATTCACATCCACAGACCAAAGGGAACCCTAGTCTCAGGAGACTACCTCGTCGGAATCCTAGTAGAATGTATTCATTGGCAGCCCAGCAGGTCCAAAGGCTGGGACCATTAGAAAGGGGTCCATTATAG
This sequence comes from Ellobius talpinus, assembly GCA_001685095.1. NCBI lineage: Eukaryota > Metazoa > Chordata > Mammalia > Rodentia > Cricetidae > Ellobius > Ellobius talpinus. Next base: position 3,807 of record LOJH01033866.1, on the reverse strand, counting down.
AGGGTGGCACCCTCTACCTACATTAACCCCCCCAAAGTCTCATGTCCGAATACTGTCCATTTTAAGCTTTTCTTTTTCTCAACAGAGAACACTCTCCTTTCTATTTCTTTCACCACCCAGATAACTAGCTTCACATAAAGAAACAAATAAGTAAATGAACCCTGTATCCTTGAAAAACACACACCATGCCCCAACCTCCTCAGTGTCCTTCCTCTGATGAGCCCCTATCACATCCCATGCTCCTCTCCCTCTCCTCCCCTCCCCTCCCCCCTTCCCTCTTCTCCTCTCCAGCAATTACCCCTGCTCTTTGGCTGGCCATAGGTCTATCAACTTGAAAGCTTTGCCTCTCTGTAGCTCAATGGAGAGGATCTACTGACTCAGATTAGTGTTCAATAAAACTGTCCTGAACAAAGACATGAACTAATCACCTGATGTTATGCCCAAGTTTCTAGTCCCCAAATAAATTCACAGATCCAGATTTCCAATGCCAATTACATGAGGGTTTTTAATATACAAAGATAGTGGCATTTCAATTGTATTTTAATAAATAAAGACTGCCTGACGATCTGAGGCTAAAACAGTCCCACTGGTCAGCCTTACAGACCAGGTTATGATAACACACACCTTTAATCCCAGTAACCACAATGACACGCACCTTTAATCCCAGTAGCCACACTAGTTGCCATAGAAATTGGGTGGTGCATGCCTTTAATCCAAGTGGTACACGCCTTTAATCCCTAGAGAGGACTATAAAAAGGGGGATTGGGGAGACTCTCAGACACAGTCTCATTCTGAGATTCCAGGAAGCAAGATCACCATTTCAGACTGAGGTTGAGGTAAGAGCCACATCTTCATTAACCATTCATCAAAACCGGGACTGTGTACACATACCACATATTCAACACCCATTCATCAAAACCAGGACTGTGTACACGTACCACATCTTCAACACCCATTCATCAAAACCGGGACTGTGTACACATACCACATCTTCAACACCCATTCATCAAAACCGGGACTGTGTACATGTACCACATCTTCAACACCCATTCATCAAAACCGGGACTGTATACATGTACCACATCTTCAACACCCATTCATCAAAACCGGGACTGTGTACACTTACCACATTTTCAACACCCATTCATCAAAAAACGGGACTGTGTACACGTACCACATCTTCTACACCCATTCATCAAAACCGGGACTGTGTACACGTACCACATCTTCAACACCCATTCATCAAAACTGGATCTGTGTTCATGTATCACATCTTCAACACCCATTCATCAAAACTGGGACTGTGTACATGTACCACATCTTCAACACCCGTTCATCAAAACTGGGACTGTGTATATGTACCACATCTTCATTAACCATTCATCAAAACCGGGACTGTGTACACTTACCACATCTTCAACACCCGTTCATCAAAACCGGACTGTGTATATGTACCACATCTTCAACACCCATTCATCAAAACTGGTATCCAATACTAAGAAAGGAGCAGCAGCTGCTGGGGGAGAAGCCATGATGCCTCCCACACTATACTGCTCACCAAGCAAAACCTCAGATTTCCATCCAACTGGAGGAGCAATAATGCCCCCTCAGTGTGGCCGAGGTGGCTCATTTCACATTAAAGATTTATTCAGAAACCCTGCACACTGGAAGCTGGGAGCTGGGGGACAGCTCTGGGAAGGCCTTTCCTTGAATGCAGGAGAACCAACTCCTAGAACCTGTATGAAAAAAGAAACACAAACGGGTCCGCGCCTGCAAGGCCTGGAACCGAAATCAAGCAAAGGATGTCAGGATTGAACACGAATACACCTCTCAAGCTGCTGGTAGAAGAAGCCCTTTATTGAACAGCACCACAGGTTTTATACCTAACACAGCCAGGTGGGCCAACAGGTGTTTATACCCAACCCAGTCAGGTGGGCCAACAGGTGAAGACCTCATTGCCTGATCCTTGGTCAAGGCCAGGGCAATGCATGCTCAGGAAGCAGGGTTGGTAAACAACTTTGACACAGCTCTCAGAAGCTCAAATCAAAAGGGCAGGAAAAGTTCACTAGCAGAAAGAGCAGCTGGAAGCCAGGACTCCAAACGGTCCCAACATCTTCCCCCCCTATATTTTTTATAAGACAGAAGACCCTCCTGTCTTAGGACATCCTGCCCCCAAGGTATTGCCCATCCATGTCTACCACTTATCCAGCATTTGCAGCCAAACTTGTGTGGATTCAGGCTGTGCAGCCATTGCTAGGAGGGCCTGTAGGGTGACACTCATCTGATTTTGATACTAGTGATGGAATCAACAGAGGATCCAGACACATAACCCTAAACCAAGTATCCCCAGGACTGACAGCGCCAATGAGCCAGACCAGCGCTGCAA